>CM035419.1:87761871-88024371 GCA_020310875.1 Ceratopteris richardii
TGGTTTTCAATTGCCAAGAGGCACAATGGCTCTCCATTTTCACACATGTCCAAAGCCCCTTTTAGTGAGTGGGAAAGATGAGGGATGGGCCGGCACGGTGCCAACCCACCCGATCGATAAGTTAGAATACCCACCAGTGATTGACAAGGGGTGCTCCTTTTGTCGGGCATCTACCCAAATACAAGGGACACCTGCCATTCCCATGGAAAGTAAGGAAGAGAAGGCTCAACACTTACGCCCTTGCTTCTTCATCGCCTGGATGTTGGGGGCATTCCTAGCCAGTCTCTATCTAGAGGCATGCACTAACACTCCCTTTGTACTTGCCCACAATTTGGCATAGCATGGCAAACCACCCAAGAACTATGCTGGGTTGGATTGAAAACCAAGGAGGAGTCAAAGGGGCATCACATCCACCCCCTCTCTGATAGAATTCTCATCTACGAGAAGTTCATCTATGGGCCCTATAATGGTCCACATTTGCAATGAAGTCAAAAGGGTGAAAATTGTGATGGATACAAGACTCTGCATGGTGTTTTTACCCTCTTGTTTTGGGGCATGTCCTTAGTACCATGGGTTATCGTGTGAATGCATATCTAAGGGAAACTTAACTTATGCAAGTGAAAACCTAACACTGCTGGTTTTTTCAGAGCAAAGGGACTACTTAGGATTTACAGGGATGGCATGGCCCATACCAACTCCATCGAGACATGCCATGTTGCACATGAGTGAGATCTTCTATAAATGTAGAGCTTGACGTTTGGGTCCTGGTACTTTGCTGCTAATTAGGTTGAATGTGTCGCTTTGGGACCAAGGACCTTGAGAAGATCCGATCATCAAGAAGATGGCTAGTACCTCTAAGTCAAATCATGACTGGTCGTCCACATGACCTTTATTGTCAAAATGGATGATTGGGCCATTCTACACAAGGAAGGAGCCCAAGTGCAACACTAAGGCCCCAAGCAGGTTTTATGTAAAAATTGATCCGACCCAAGAAGATATAGTGATAAGGGTCCATCCTCGTTTTGTAATGGGAGAGGCATTGTTGCCACTCCGCACATACCGTTTGGGTCCAATCCAACTTCCATAATTGTCAAGGCACAATGAAGCTTAGATTGCAAGCACCAACCCACAACGTTACATTCCAAAAATAGCACAGACATGCCACACATCATTGTGATTGATGGCATGTGCAACTTACGATGATCAAAGCGGCTTATGGAACATATGTTTGTGTGATTTAAGGTGCAACAACTTATAGCACATTGAGATGACTTATTGCACGAAGCAATTTATGCATGCTGACCGGCCAAACCCTTAGGACGTACCCCAACCACGAAGGAGCTTATGACATCTCCTAACCTTAGGCATGAACGAGGCAACATTTGCTAAGTTATGATTCATGGAGATGTGGCATGATGGCTTAGATACTAGCTAGCCACCCAAAAAGGGGCCTATCGATATCCCAAGTTGTGTTTAACCCAAGGCGTAGACATGCGACACGTGGTGCAACTTACTTTCAGGTCAACCAACTTCACTTGTAGATTTGCCCCGGCCTCAAAGGGACCTACAGATGGCATCCACATAGGGCATTGATGGGAGGGCAAGGCCATGAACCTATCGGCCACTGTTTTCCATGCAAAGTGCATACCCTAGCCACATATAACCCGATGGATAGCATGACACTTCACTTGGAAAGACTCTTGGCATGCCAACATAAGAGAAAAAGATTGGGACTTCATTCTGTCCAAGCAAATTTTGGGCATCAAGGCACTCACTACTCGGACCAATGCAATATCCTCTTAGGAGAACATGAATAGTTGGCCTTTATGCTTCCATACTTGCACTTAGTTCGAGGTGACTCAAACAAAAGATATAACCTTATTCTCATAGGGACAAGTCTGATGGTTGATAAGTGGGTTGAGCGCACGTTGCATTTGGGCACATGGAAGCTTGGCACATGGAAGCTTCACCATTTTTCCTAGCACTATACCTTGTCGGACCATCGACAGTGGAGCATGGAGGGATTTCCTTGTGTTGCTCCCTGGATTTAGTCCCACGGACGAAGGCCCCCCACCTCAAAGGGGTGAAACTTACAACATGTGAGAGCGTTTTATAGTGCTATCCCAACCTGGAGAACAAGGTTGCCTTACGTGCATATGGAGGCCTTAAGCTTTGATCTCCTACCATTTAGTGATGACTCATGCAAGGGTGGACGATGAACATTGTGACATCCATGAAAAGAAAAAAAAAATCTCCCACTTTGTGCCAAAACAAGCTGAAGTCCAAGCAGGGATGACAACAATGTATCTCAAGTAAAAAAAATTCCCTTTGCTGACGAGTTGAAGACGAGCACCATTGATGATAGATGCACCAACCGATCAAGAGCCCAAGCTCGGATAACTAATGTGATGGTCTGCTCCAAGGGGAGGCCTTCTTTTTCTTACTTGCAAGGAGAAAGATGGTCACAAAGTTAAAGGGCCAATCCCCTTAATCTACATGAGAGCGAGGGAGAAGTGTAAGTTGGCCTGGAGGCCGATTATGTAGTGGAAGTGGGACGTAACTCAGAAGATAGAAGGGAGGGCCACCGAAGGTAGGCTAACTAGATGGTAGGTTGCAGTCAAATGTTGCCAATTTCCAAGAGGTAGATTGGTTCTCCATTTCCACACACATCCAAAGTCCCTTTGAGTGAGCACGCAAGATGAGAGATGGGCCAACCCGGTGTCGGCGTGCCTAGCCATCAAGGTACAAGCCAAAGATTGATGGGGGCTACTCCCATTGTCGGGCATCCACCCATAATGCAAGGGTCATCTGAGGTTCCCATAAAAAGTGAGGAAGGGAAGGCTCACCACTTATGCCCTTGGTGCTTCATCGTTCGGACGTTGGGGTCATTCCTAGCCAATCCATCATCCATAAGCATGCATGATTACCACTCTCCTTATAATTGTACACAATTTGGCACAACAGGGCAAACCACTCAAGCACCATGGTGTGATGGATAGAAAACCAGGGAAGAGACAAAGGGGCATGATATGAGGGGGAAGAGAGAGAGAGAGAGAGAGAGAGAGAGAGGAGAGAGAGAGAGAGAGAGAGAGAGAGAGAGAGAGAGAGAGAGAGAGAGAGAGAGAGAGAGAGAGAGAGAGAGGTTTCTTCCTTTCTGTAGGGCTATAGATTCAAGAAACACCATAAAGGTATGCCTTGTTTTGATTTTCTCCTTCAACCTGACCCTCCAACATGCATCTTTGATGCGTTGACGCTTTTGTGGTTGTTCTTTGTTATGCAGTTGCGTTAAAAGATTAGTGATCATTTCATTTCCTATATCTCAATTTGAGATATGTGTTGAGCTGATCTCCAGCAAGGATAGGTTATTAGGAGCTATGGTTCTTCCAAGAGCATCCACTTGTGGTTGTCTTTCTATACAATATTTTATGAGAACGGTAACATGTTTATGTTAGGCATTCATATGGTGTACTCGTGAGCTTTCGTGGTGAATGACCAGGTTATCATTTGTATGAGAAACATTCTTATTACATTCACTTGTGTTATGAACATCATTTTTACACTACAATATTTGGATGATACCAGAAGCCAATACTAATTCTATTTTGGTTCTTGGATCAAGTAATGTATAGCTATTCTTATTATTTTTTGTCTATTTGTATTAGATCTAGGAAGCCTCAAGTTCTTATAGTGCATCATGTTTTATTGTCTGAGCTTATGTTGGGTTTGTCTATCCTTATAGAATCAAGTGCATGGAGCCTACATATTTTTCATGTGGCTAGAAAAAAGCCTCAAAACATTGGAAAAGGTGATGTCATTCACAACTTAGTAGTGGAGGCCATTGTCTATTGGACACGATTCTACAAGTAAAGCTAAAGTGAATGATATTGAACTCATATCATCTGCATGAATGACTCTGTTACAATTTACTGTGAAAAGGAGTTTTCTTCCTATTGTGTCATTAATGGTGTTCATTTGATATGTTTTTGCCAAATGTTATATATTGGACATCTGAAATCAGGACTTCTCAATCTACCACAAGGTAATCATGTAGTTTTCATATGATAACATGTATAGGAAATCCCTTATCCATCAAATAGTTGAGGTGGAAGCGATTGCTAGTCATTGCTTTGATATTAGTGGGTGGTTTCCATTTGAAAACATGTATAGGTAATTCTTGATCCCTCAAAGAGTTGAGATGGAAGCTCTTGAATGAAGGCAATTGCTTATTATCCTATTCTATTGTTAGCACAACCAATGGTGTTGCTTTGATAGTAGTGGGGACTCACAACTATATGCTTGTAAAGATACTACTTATTATCCTATTCTATTACCTCCTCACTGAATGACAACATCTTGCATCAACATCATTGTCATATTCAATTGTAGTTTCCATCTATGATGGAAAGCCTATATTTGGAAGAATTATACTTAACTAGATTACTAACAAAGCAAATTGCTTTGTACTCTACTTGAGTGAGAGAACACACCATCATTAGTTGTTTTCTACTCGTACAAGAGAAAATACATATACCAAAATACTTTGGTGAGAACAAATTATTGGTCATTTTCTACCTATCCAAGAAAAGATACATATGCCAAGAGAGTAACAATATCCAAAAATGGATATTATAGAATCACAATCTCTTGCCCACTCTAATCACAATATCCTTTCTTGCCCAATTTAATCACAATATCTTTGAAGATTATCACTTCAAGTGAAAAGAATACTAATGTCTAAGGTTCTTGCAATTGACTTTAGAATCTCCATGCTTGCATTCCAATATATTTCTTTGGGTTTTTTGGAGAACTTGCTCAACACTCCAACAATATAACAAATATGTGGTCTAGTGTTGCACATGAAGATAAGAGTTCCAACAAGCTTATTGTATGCATCATAATCTATTAAGAGTTTAACATTTACCTCCATACTTGTGACAATTATTATTTCTGACATACTTTGATTCCAAGGTAGAAATTAGAGCAGCCAAAGACTGTTCATCTCAAAATCATTAGTTATAGTAGCATGGGATTGTTTGATGAAATTTCCATGATTCCCTAGAATGATGGAGTAATCTAAATACAAGATGACACTTGCGAAGTTGGCTTGGGAAGTCTCCTCTTCATCTTCTTCCTTCTTCTTTCCTTTCAGCTTCTTATCATGCTTATCTTCATATAGAGCACTAGTTGAATTACCATGATAGGTGCTACCGTCCTTTATGCTATTGTTGGCCTCTTGATTGAAGAGTTGTCCAAGAAAGATGTTGAAGTTAGGAGTTTGCAGATCCATGATTAGATCGTAAGCCTTGGTGAAGGATTTCCATTGATGGAAAGGGCAATAAAGGTAGTGTTTATTGGGTATGAATCAACTCAAATGTGTTACAGGTTCTATAATCCTTCAACCAAGCACTTCACTACAAGTAGAGATGTTGTGTTTGAAGAACACAGCTCTTGGTATGAAGACAAACAAAAGGTAACTCTACCATGTGATCTTGATTCTGATTCTCATCAATTAGGAAGCAAGCATGATACACAAGTCCAGGATCCAAGAAGTGATACAATGATGACCAAGACGAAAGGGAAAAGGATTACAAACTATGGAATTCAAGAGGCAAAGCAAAGATGCAAGAGTGTGGAGAATGCTAGAAGCAAGCATCTAGAAGTCAACGGAGGAAAAACAACTAGAAAGGTATGGATATGATTCCATTTTTGTTACAAAGCATTCAATCTACTTGGCAAAAGACTCAATTTCAGAAGAACCTTCAGCCTATGAAGAGGAAAATGGAAACCCTAATTGGGAAAAGGCCATGAAAGAAGAAATATATGCATTGAAGGAGATGGACACTTGGGATTTGGTTCCAATGTCTTCCAATGGTAATTGGTTGCAGATGGGTATATAAAGTTTAAAGAAACTGAGACGGATCAGTTTGTAGATACAAGGCAAGATTAGTTTCCAAAGGATGCTCCCAAACTCATGGTATATACTATGAGGAAACATTCTCACCAGTTGCAAAGATGACTACAATCATAAGATTGATAAGTATAGTTGCTACAAGAATTGGAGACTCCTCCAACTTGATGTAAAAAATCCATTTCTAAATGGTCGGATAAGTGAATTGGTATACATGTCACAACCTCCACGTTTTGAAAACCCTAATCATGCACCTTATGTTTGAAAACTTAAGAAAGCATTCTATGGATTGAAACAAGCTCCTAAACCTTGGAATTATAGGTTGGTTACATACCTTCAAGATCAAGGGTTCACTTGCAACATTGTTCTAATAACCCCAACAATATGCGTAAAATCACTCGTATCAACATTATTGGGTTAGTGGTAGACTCTACAGGAGGTATAACTTCCACTGCACCAGTGCATGTGGTCGCTAGAGCTCAAGTTTTGTAGCAAAACCAAGGTTTGGGACAGGAAAAGAGTTATGAGATTAGTGAGATTGAGAGCATAACTAAGAAGAGGACGAGAGCTTGGAAGGATAGCTATGAGAGAATGAAAAGGCAATGGGCAAAGAAGATGAGTGAACTCTAGGAAAGTCTAAGAGAAACAAAAGCCAAGATAATTGAACTCACATCTCAAACTCACTCTCACACTACTCCACCACCACCATTCCCATCTCCCTCCAATCCGCCACCTTCCAACCCACCTCACATAATCCTACCACCACCTAGAGTAGGATCAGTATTCACAGATTCCACTCCCAAGGACGTAAACATGATGCTTAGAGCATATCAGGCCAGACTTCAAGAAGGGCCAAACGTAACGGATCATGAAAAGTGCTACCCTAGAGCTGAACTAGAGCTCGAATGAACTAAGATTTGTGCTAAGATGGTGGAATTGCTCAAACCATGTTTGAATCTAGTCGCCTCTTTAACTTCTCTAGTTCAGCTAAGACACAACTGCACTTTGATGGACTACTAGAAACATTGGAGAGGCTAATTGCAAAATCTGAAAAAGGATCCCTTCTCTCAAAGAAAGGACAAGGCACGTGAAAGGATAAGCCTTCCTTCCCAAAAAGCTTATGTGTCTAACTCCATAGAACCAGATGCATCTTCGTCTATGAATCGGTATTCACCAGAATTCTTGCGAGAGATTCAAGAAGAGAAATGGGCTTAAGAAAGTGAAGTTCCTCCTCCTATTGAACTTGTGAATGATGCACACGATCAATTCCCACAAGACATTCCTTCCATTTATGGACAGTAGGAGAGTGCCCAATCCCATGAGAGATTAGACTTCGAGTCTAATTCCTTGCAGAAACTACCCCATTTCACAGGCTTATGGGAAGCTAATTCTACTTGCATGAGAGCACCCACAGTCATGATAAGAAAGGAAGACTCAATCATACTCAGGAATAGAGGTAGTAAAGAACACTAAAGTGTAGTTGCAATCTCACTTTAGAAGAGCTACTCAAGGTTAGGCCAAAACTATGGAAAAATGTAGCTAATCAAGTACTGAAAGTGGTTAAACCTCATTCCCAGGTAGGATCTCATAGAATAGTGCTAGAAATACCTTTGGACAAGATAGGAGACATGAGCGAAGGAGAAGAAGGAAACACCTATCTTCCAATTACCCATCAAGGTTACACCACCAAGGGAATTTTGGACTCAAGTGCAAGAGTAGCAATTGCCACCACTTCCCTATGGAAGCATTGGGTCAAGTCAGCTCTCATGCCAATGAGAATGAAATTGCAAATGGCCGATGGTGTAATAAAGTAAGTCTATGATCTAGGGATCCGATGGCTTCAGACAGATCTGAAATCAGATACCGTTTGGTCACTCGTCTGTAGGACCAAAGATCTCAAGAGTAGACTCAAGCATAAGTCATGTGCTCTCATATTCAAGTAATCCACTTAGCCTAGTGGTTAAGTCTCATGGTTGTGAAGGAAGAGGTCTTGGGTTCAACTCCCATGGGGAGCATGGGAAGAGGGTTTTGCCCAAAGAGCTCTAGAGCCTTCTAACTCAAGTTAACGTGAGTTAACTTGAGTCCAGTGGACTTAACTCAAGAGGTGAGTACAACAACCACTAGTGGACTCTAGTGGAAGGTACTAAAGTAGTGGTCGAGATCACTCCAACCACTAATAGACTCTAGTGGTGGATATGAAAGGAGTGGAGGAGATTGCACATGCACTTGTGGACTCTAGTTACATTTGTGGTCCTCATTAGCTCAAGCAGCTATATATACAGGCATAAGGTTGGGAGGAGAGGCATCTCTCAAGCATGTGGTGGTCGTAATTCTTAGGATGTTGCATTGGTATCAGAGCTCTAGGCAAGCTTCCATGGTGACCTTGCTAGGCTCATCATCTTCTTCATTAGAATGTGCTTAATAGTCTTATCATTCTCTCCATAGCTTCTTGCTCATCAAACTCCACTCGCGGCTGACCAGAAATGCGTGCCGAATATAGCTCAAGGAGGAAATCATAAAAAGGACCACCAATGCTATGAGGAGTAGAGGACTCGAACCCGCGTCCTCACGATGAGGATTCTACAGCCTATCCACAAAGATCACGGGCGGACGTGAACTAAATTCTGTCGGAGTTTATACTGGTCTCTCTTTTGGGCTGAAGAAGCATTCATCGAGGAGCAAAAGATGAAGATCATCTCTATTGTGAGCCCGCGGGGATTTGATCTCTCGCCCCTTCAACAAGAGCGCAACCATCTACCCAACGTACCCACGGGCGTTCACGCTCGGCAATCTGCAGAAATTTGTCTAGTCCTAACCTCTGGCGCTGAAGAAACCAAGAGCTAAAAAAGTAAAAGAAATTTCCGCGAAGCTGCCAACGGGATTCGAACTTGTGCCATCAATTTGAGAGGACAATTGTCTAGCCACACTGCCAACGCCCATTGCTTGTGTACTAATGCAGAAGAAACTGTACTAATACAGTACCGAGAGCTGAAGTGCAAGTCCTCTCATCCATCCAAGGAGCCAAATCCATTCCTGCAGCTTGGAACCAGAGGAGTATTTTACTTTTAGCCAAAGAAACAAACAAGGAGAATAGCTCTATGTGGAGCTAAGTATTTTCCAGTTTTTGCTTGGCCTTAATGCTTGATTTATCTTGTTTTCATTATTCTACAGTTAATCTTAGATGCACATTGAAATAGTCAAGATTTCAATTGATTAAGTCTAGATTAGAATAATGAATTAATCCATTTCTCATTCCAAGCATTAGTTTGCATTAAGGAAAGACTTGATTTCAAAAGATCCTTGTGCATCAAAGAATGTATTTTGGTAGTTTAAATACATATTTCCTTTCCATTGAGTAAGTTTTCTATTGCACCTCAAGGGTATGTTTTTACATCATAGTGCATTAGGACAAAGGAAAGGATATACATGCATCAGGATTGCATGATATACATTCTTAGTACAAGAAAAAAATCGTGCATCAAGCTCATGCATGATTGTTGTATTATTTTTTAAGCATGCAAAGAACATGCATGCATACACATGTGAGCATATGCGTTTGCATGTAGATACATGCATTTGCATGATAGAATGGAATGCTGTTTGCAAGTAGATATGAGAATGTACTCTCTTAGTATTTAGCTTACTTTATAAAGCTCGCAGTTTGACATTAGGGAAGACCAAGGACTAGTTAGTTGCAAAGACATACCAGTTCTAGTTTGCAACTCAAGTAATTAGCCGATTTCTTCCCAAGTTGATACTCCGCTATCAAAGACAAATACTTAATGATAATTAAGTATGATAGATGTCTTGCTAGGTATAAGTAAGCACTAGGAGAAAGTTAAGTAATAAATTTTCTTGATAACCAAGAAAATTTAATTACTTGCAAACTCTTTTATGATGTATGATGATACTTAGAAAGTCATGCGGATAAGCTTTAATTGATTAGTTATACTTTATGTAACTTCTCAAGCATCCCAAGGTTGGATGAGAACGTCAACTATATTTCCAAGTTCCTTGAGTACTCTTCTATTTAGAAGATTCCGAAAGTTTAAAGAAGTTTCTTTGTGGTTTCAAGATTTTTATCTCATGATGAAACCTCGGTAAGTAACTTTTTGGAATTGAGATATGAAATAGTCAAGCCTTCTATTTCATGTGAGATCATTCTCCTACCATGTTCAAGATGAATTTATTTTTGGGAAGGTAGATGTTCCAAGTAGAGAATCTTAATTGATTCATGAACTCTTCCCAAAATACACATAAATTCATATTATACGATAGGTCCAAGGAATGATGAAGGCAAAACCTATTTAGGATATAAATGTTTTGCCAAGATATAAAGGTACCAAGCTTTTATAAATTTTCATTTGATTTCATCCCAAGGGGTGATGGAAATCAAAGGTTAAACCTCAACATCAATTGATCCTTGACGTCAATAAAAGGATGTTAGGTTCCATAGTTGCATCTCTGGTAAATGATGCAACTAGCTAAGCAGACTTTAGGAAATAGTATAAGTCCCTAAGGACTTGAAGCAAGTATGAACTTTTCATTTAGGAATAGAAAGTTCCAAGAAATGGATTTTCAATCCATGAACTTCTCCTAAACAAGTTATAAAGTTCAAAGTTGTGTTCACAGTAACATTACTATTGGATCAATCATCAATAGATGCTTGGACTTTAAACATAATTTTGATTGGTGAAATATGTTTGAAGGACTCTAGTAACATCTGAAGATTGACCAATAATAATGAGTTTTGTATCAAACTCAAGAATAGAAGTCGATATCACATAAATGAAAGTTCAACTTAAACTTTCATAGTGGCATGGGAAACCATCTCCAAAAGGTGATATTTTGTCTCTAGTTTGATACTCAGGAAATGAATACAATTGAATCAGTAAATTTTTTGGTCAGTCAATTTTTTGGATATTATTTGAAAGAATTTCTTTCAAATGTTCTTTTAACATTGCAAAAGATTCCAAGATGAATCATTTGCTCAAGTTCATTTGATTCCTTAGAAGGAATCTCAAGTCTTTGAAGAATGGAATTCTTTCAAGTATTGAGAATGAAATTCTTCATACTCTTTAGTCTGTAAGTAGTTCCTTAGCAATTCCCAAACCATCAGTATTGGTTAATTAAGTCCAAATAGTGATATAACCCAAAGGTATATCAAAGATTCTTAGCTTTGGAATCTGAGAGGCATAAGTGTATGCTTCGACTTGAAAAAGATCTCTAAAAATCTTGCAGGTAAGCACAGAAGCTTTAGATAGTTTAAGAGATCTTAAAAGATAAAGACTAAGTCTTTATTTTTATCGCAAGATCAACCAGACTTGATCAATCTTGGCCATGATTGTCCAAGTAATGTGCGATTAGAACTACTTTATAGATTGCCCAAGTATTGGCAATAAAATTCCTTTTGGGAATTATTCACTCAGGCTCCATTTATTCGATGGAAAACTGTGAAAAAGAGTAAGTCTGAACAGAGTAAAGCAATTCCAAGAATGTAGTCTGCAACCGTGAAAATGGTAATTAAGTCTGTGGAAGGTAAAACATAAGTGTTTGCCTATCCTTAAAGGGATTTTGGTACAAATCCAGAAAGCATGAGTGGATGCTTCAGACTTAAGCAGTAAAGAGATTCCTAAATAAAGTCCCCGGGGTAGGTACCTAAAGCAACAGTAAATAAAGGAATCTAAAGACAAGAAGTCAAAAGCTCTTGTCGCTACAACATTGGTCAAGAATAACCAATTGCACTTGAATTTGAGAAATTCAAGAACTTGGAATTCTGATTGGTTTTCATTTGAAAACCCTAATCAAAAGGATTGGAGATATTCTATTAAAGGTTTTTCAAGTTCCCAAGGATAACTACAAGATCGTGAAACGATCATGTCAGAGGATTAAAACCTAGAATATCAAGATGGAGATAGTACCTGACATTGCAAATTCTTCTCAAGAATTAAAGCTAGAAGGTTCTCTATCTAGAGATGTTTAGACTTTAGGATAAGAATCACCCACACATTAATGTGAATATAAAATAGGGTGGTATGGGACACCAGATTTTATACTCAGATTGATGTAGGAAAGATGGTATGGGACATCGGACCGTGGAATGATAATTATCTTTTAGTCCTAGTTTGGATTTTGAAGTTAGGATTCATCCTCAAGGGAATTAAGACTTCAAGGAAAGTTTAATTCGTAAAGGATGAAAGTAGTATCTTACGATACTTCAAGATAACTTTAAGATCAAGGAAATTGAAGATATGAAGTAAGTAACTTCTAAGATCTTCTTCGAACAATTCAAGCTTAAGTGTTGTCAATCATAAATATTTGATAAATTTATGGAAGAAGTTGGACTTTGATTTTGAAGTTGATCTTTTCAACTAAAGATTTAATTGACCAAGTCAAGCATCAAGTTCCTAGTATAACTTGATAAATTCACTCTTTTGACTCAAAAAAAATGCACAAGAATTGCATTCACGATTAGGAGTCAAAAAGATTGAATGTGACCTGAACTTAGTCTCAAGTGAAGCATTATTTGAATACTAAACTCGTCGACAGAACCTCAATGGGTCGACACTCTGATGTTGGTTACCACACTAGTATCCTGTGGTTGGATGATGTTTTTGGTTTTCTTTGTATCTTTTTGAGAATCTAGCTTATTTCTCTTAAAGATAAAGACAATGCTTCAATATCCTGTTGAAATAGATCTTTGAAAAGTTAAAGTCCTGAGTCAACTAGACTTTGACTCATAGCAAGTTTATGTATATTCGAAGTTTGAATTGGTTGTACAGAGTCTTAGTTATTTCTTTCCGCTTTCCAAATCTTTTGGAATTGGCTCAGATATGGTATCTGATTCCTTTTGCAAAAGACCAGGGTTAGCCGGTTAGAATAATAACTAACTTGGACATCCTAGATAGATGTTATGTACAAGAACCTTTTCAATCTTCAAAAGATGATAAGTCTAAGTAGACTTATTCATTTGAGTTTGCTTCAAGTTATAGCATAAATTATTTCCTGGAGTCCAGTATACTCTAGAATAGGGAAGTTAGGAATTGCTCATCAGATTGACAATTCCCAAGAACTTTCAGTTAAAAGTCTTTGAGAAAAGTGTCCTAAGTTGGACAATTTTCATTTTGAATTTGAATTGGTGAAGTTAGTATGGTTGATTCCACCGAAATGGTAACCTTTCTCTTACAGTTTACATAGGATTTTTTCAACTCATAAGGACAAAGTAGTCCTCTAGTCAGGTTAAAAAAAAAAAAAAAAAAAAAATCACGTAACTGTTGGATCAAAGTAAACCATTGTATAAACATCCAAGTTAGATGTTTGGGGACAACCAAAACTTCAAGTTCTTCAAATCAAATTCAAGTGAATCAAGAGTTCTCAAAGTCTTGCAAGGGATAACAATCCTACCTTCATTACTAAACCCATGCACCAGTTATGCCTAGCAATGGACTAGTAATTTGACTCCACCTAGTTCACATGTTTGTGCTTAGATCGCACATCCAGAAACTGTGAATTAGTCAGGAATGTCATTAGATCCACCCTCATTATTCTTCACTGGTTTGTACTTTGTCCCGTTCATCAAAGTACCAAACCAGATAGTGTTTTGAATCATTTTGGGCAAGGATGCCACCACAGAGATGAGACATGTTCTTCCAGTTCTAGAACATGACCATGTTCTTCCAGTTTTAGAACATGAGGCTCGGGGGTTGCCTACAGTTATATATATAGCTTTATTTTCGAGGACGAAAATCTTTCCCAAGGGGGGAAGAATGTAATAAAGTAAGTCTATGATCTAGGGATCCGATGGCTTCAGACAGATCTGAAATCAGATACCGTTTGGTCACTCGTCTGTAGGACCAAAGATCTCAAGAGTAGACTCAAGCATAAGTCATGTGCTCTCATATTCAAGTAATCCACTTAGCCTAGTGGTTAAGTCTCATGGTTGTGAAGGAAGAGGTCTTGGGTTCAACTCCCATGGGGAGCATGGGAAGAGGGTTTTGCCCAAAGAGCTCTAGAGCCTTCTAACTCAAGTTAACGTGAGTTAACTTGAGTCCAGTGGACTTAACTCAAGAGGTGAGTACAACAACCACTAGTGGACTCTAGTGGAAGGTACTAAAGTAGTGGTCGAGATCACTCCAACCACTAATAGACTCTAGTGGTGGATATGAAAGGAGTGGAGGAGATTGCACATGCACTTGTGGACTCTAGTTACATTTGTGGTCCTCATTAGTTCAAGCAGCTATATATACAGGCATAAGGTTGGGAGGAGAGGCATCTCTCAAGCATGTGGTGGTCATAATTCTTAGGATGTTGCAGATGGTCACATAGAAAGACCTTTAGGACTGCTAGAAGGAATAACTCTCACTACATGTGGTGTTGAGTTCGAGCATACTTTTTCCATATGTGACTTTAGCAAGAATCAGGCCTATGAGATGATTTTGGGAAGACCATTTATGCAGCAGTTGCAAGTAGTACAAGATTGGGGAACCAATTCTTTATATTTGCCACACTTAGGTGTTACAACCAAAGTCAATCTCAAGGATTATTCTGATAGAGATGTACCCCCTATTCAATGGAATCCCATCCATAGAGCTAAGGATGACATGGAGTCAGTGCATTCCATAGGATCAGGATCCTCATGGATGCATGAAGACACCCACTTATGGATGTGCAAAGTAGCCATAGAAGAAGAGAAGAGAGAAAAAGCCAGAGAGGTAGGTGTGGAGGGAACTCATAGATCAATTCAAGACCCAACCTATGCACCTGTAGTATTTCCTGATGAAGAATTTGAACCTCACGGTTGGGCTGAAATTTTAGCAACAATGGATGTAGCCATCAATGAAGAACAATGGACACCGCACTATGATGAGGATGGCTATGACATTTTAGTCTTCACAATAGAGCCAATCATGGGTGATTCGGTTATAGAGGAATGTGAACCTAGAACTCATGCATTTGAGGATGCAAGTGACTTCGATCTAGAGTCAATTATCATGGACCTGCCTTTTGCATCAAATGAGGAATATTTCTATGAAGTGGAGGCTCATCCACAAAGACATGAAGAACTTACAAATGATGTGAGGTTAACCACACAAGTGACCACCAAGAATGAAGGCAAGAAAAGAAAGAAGAAAGAAACCCCATCAGAGGAGGAAGAATATTTGTTTGAGGTCCCTTAAAACTTCAAGAAGTATGAAATAGATGATAGGAGAGTCATGATGAGAATGCCTAAACGGAATGCACAAGCAGGAGAGGCCTATGATAAAAAAGAAACCACCAAGAAAATTGTTGTAACCATAGAAGAAAGAGAAGAAAAATGCACATACATTGGATATGACCTGATGGAGGAAGAGGAGCAAGAGTTGGTAGCCTTGCTCAAAGAATACAGAGATGTATTTGCTTGGAGCTATAAGGACATAAAAGGAGTACACCCAAACATATGCTCACATACGATCCCCATGACCTCAGATGCCAAACCCTCTAAGCAGAAGCCATACACATATAACGATAACTATGCTGCCAAGATAAAGGAAGAGATAGATATATTGCTAGAAGTTGGATTCATCTATGAAATTGAGCACACTGAGTGGGTATTCCCCATCGTAGTGGTGCCCAAGAAGAATGGAAAGTTATGTGTATGCATTAACTTGAAGAAAGTTAATGCAACCACTGTTAGAGATAGTTATCCGCTTCCTATTATTGAACATCTCTTAGAAAGAGTCGCACGCAAAGAAGTCTACAACTTCCTTGATTGCCACGTGTTTAAAGAATTCTTGAGGAAAAATTTGGAAGTCTATGTTTATGATCTCTGTGCTCATTTGAACATAAGACAAATCCATATCCTTGAGCTAAGAGCTATCTTTGACAAATGTAGAGAATATCAAGTCTGCTTGAACCCAGAAAAGTGTGTTTTTATGGTTAGGCAAGGCAAGATTCTAGGACACATAGTGTAAAAGAATGGCATATCCATGGATGAGGAGAAAGTTAGAGCTATTGTAGAGTTACCTAGGCCAAAGAATGTTAAGGAAGTACAGGCTTTCATGGGGCATTGTGGCTATTATCACCAATTCATTCATATGTATGCGGTCATTGCAAAGCCTCTATACGGCCTTTTGACAAATTTTGAGTGGACAGAGGAATGTGAGAACTCCTTCAATGAGCTTAGAAAGCGACTGTGTTCAACACCAATCTTGACCACACCAAATTGGAACAAACCCTTTCATGTTCACATGGATGCATCCAATTATGCTATTGGGTGTGTACTTGCACAACCTAGGGGCGAAGGTAATCTGGATCTTCCAATTGCCTATGCTAATAGACAGTTGAATGCAGCTGAGCAAAACTATACCACCACCGAATGAGAAGGATTAGGCATGGTATATGCAGTTAAAAGCTTTAGAAACTATTTGCTTGCAAATAAGTTTAAATTTTTTACAGACCATCAAACATTGTTGTATCTAGTGAACAAGCCATGCAATATAGGTAGATTAGTAAGATGGTTTCTCTTACTAATGGAATATGACTTTGAGGTAGTGGTAAGAAATGGGAAGACTCACTTGAGAGCAGATCATCTTTCGAGGCTCACATCTAGAGAGGCCCCACAAGGAGTATCAGATGATCTTCCTGATGCTTACTTGTTTAATTTGGAAGTGGTACCACAGTGGGCCAAGACATTAGTGACAGTGTTGATATATGGGCCTAAACACCCAGTGATAAACACTCAAGATGAGGAGAGAGTAAAAGCCCAGAAGTACCATATCATGGCAGGGAGTATGTACAAGCATACAAATCAAGGGATATTAGCTTTTTGTGTGGAGGAAGAGTACGCAAAATGTTTGCAATTAGCACATGTGGGTGCATTAGAGCAACACTCCTCAAGGCAAAGAACTTTACAGACATTAAGGAGACTCGGAGTGCATTGGCAAAATATGGAAGCAAATGTCCATAAGTTGTGTAAGGAATGCCCAGTGTGTCATATTAGACCACCTGTGGAGCACACTAAACTGTACCAAGTGTCTCTAATACCAGATTGGAGTGAACCATTGGCAGCCTTCTTGAGGACAAAAAAATTCCCTCAAGATATGACCCTAGCTAGGCAAAGAAGTTTAGAACAAGAAGCCCTAGACTACTCACTCATTGGAGATAATTTGTACAAGCGTGGCAAAGATGGTTACCTCAGAGTATGTGTCCATGAGAGTGAATATCTCAAGATCTTGGAAATTTCTCACCAAGGTGTAGTAGGAGGACACTTTGGACCAGACCGTGTGATTAAGGCAATCCTATTTACAGGCTTGTGGTGGGCAACCCTTCACATGGATGCACATACCTATGTGAAGAGGTGTGATGTTTGTCAGCGCACTCAATATCCCATACGTAAAGATGAGATGCCATTGAAACCTATGATGGGTGGATGTGCATTCTCTAAGTGGGGAATAGACTTTGTAGGTCCTATTAATCCCTCAGCTAAAGGTTCACATGCTGAATACATCATTGTGGCCGCTAACTATTTAACCAAGTGGGTAGAACTGAAAGCCACAATGAAGAACCATGTGCAAATGACAGCTAAGTTCTTATTTGAGAAGGTATTCACAAGATATGGGCTACCTATAGAGCTAGTAAGTGATAGAGGCATTCACTTCTTGAATGAAGTCATTCAAAATCTTCTCCAAGAGTTCTTAGTGGTACACAAGAAGTCTACCCCCTATCATCCACAAGCTAATGGGCAAGCCGAATGCACCAATAAGATTCTATGCAATGTGCTGACCAAATTAGTGAATAATAAACGCTCTCATTGGGAAAAATAACTCCAGCATGCTGTTTGGGCATATAGAGTTGCCTATAAAACGGCTTTCAGATGGTATTTGGGCAAAATGCAGTGCTACCTTTGGACTTCTTGATACCTACACTAAAAGTAACACAAGAGCAGTGTACAGGGCATGAACTCTCTTCAAGGATCTTTGATCTTGAACGCTTAGGTGCAACGAGACTGAGAGCTCCTGCAGGGATTTATGGAGCTAAGAAAAGACAAAAGGCATACTTCGATGCCCACATAAAGGATAAGGGATTGAAAGCCGGAGACTTAGTTTTGGTGTACACCATGAAACAACATGCAAGAAAGTTAGAGAAGCGTGGCTATGGACCCATGATTATTAACAAAATATGAACAAGTGGGGTAATCCAATTAGCCACCCTAGAAGATGACATCATACCAAGCTATATCAATGGATGCCAAGTCAAGTTATATCAAGAAACCCTCACTAAGGAAATGCTAAATCGACTTAACAAGGCCAAGAAACGCAAAGAGGAAGAAAAACAAATTCGAGAAGAAGCACAGGCAGAAGCCTTGGAATGCATCTAAAGAATGAAACTGAGGAGGCAGGTCATGGATTAGCTTAGAACAGATGCTTATGATGCCCTGGGATATCACATGGCCATGTGTGAAGCATCACGAGTGCACTCCAATAGAATAATTGACCAACGTCCTTTTGTGACCTTAGAGTTAGGAGAGGGAGATAGTGCAAGGATTGTAAAGGCCTTGATTGACTCTGGTGCAGCCACAAGTGCTGTTAAGTTTTCTTACTGTCAAAAATTGGAATTAAGTATCAATCCTTTAGAAGCATATCTCATAGGATTGGGAGGTGTGCAAACCCCTTGCATGGGCGAGGTGGAGCTTCCCCTCTACATTCAAGATATTCGGATGATAGTAAAGGTGCTTGTGTGTCAAGATGAGGAGCTCACTGAACCTCTTGTCTTGGGTCAAGATTGGATCTATGATCATGCAGTTAACCTGAACCTAAGAAATGGAATTCTTCAAGTATGGGTGAATCAAACCCGCATCACCATTGAGCTAGAAAATCAAGCACTCAAGGAATTAGGAAAGGCACCAATTCCTGATCCTTCCAATAGTACATAGGAAGATAAGAATGTTGTTCTTGCCCAAAACTCTATAATGCAGAAGAATGAGATTCTCAGCGAAGGATTTCAAGATGTGGTGGAACTACCTTCTTTTCCAAAGATGATCGAGACAAAGCAATGAAAGGAGTGCAAAAAGCATGGGAAGCAGCCGATCGATATTCATAGCCCATGGAGATCTCAAAGCAAAAGGACTCAAAATGTGAAGCAAATCTAGATACGCAAGGGTGAACAACCCTCTATTTTGGAGACAGATTCCCAATGGTGCACCAAACCAATTGCTTGGGCAAGGAATACACAGAAAGAGTGTTTGTCTTCCAAAATGGGCCATTCATATTTGGGTCCCAAAGCGATTGGTGACGGTTAACCCTAATACTAGACAAATTTGGGTGCATAAGACCTGCTTACAAGCACAAGTATCTTCACACAAGCTCACAAGACGAAAATGCTACTCACCATCCTTCACATCACACACCTCTCGACACACATCTGCATTCCAACACTCGATACATGTAACCCCACCTAGAACTCCTTGGAAATGGGTACACAAAAAGTCCCAAATCCAAGACAACATGATTTAGAAACATGAGAAAATCATTGCCACCAAAAGGAATTGTCTCACACATAAGGTCTTGAGAGTTAAACTCTATGATAAACCACCTCACCCCACCATGTAACGCACTCTGCATAGACAGAAATGCATTTGAGTACATTGCACGACCAAGCATGCATATAGGGGCAACATTGACCTCCTAACTATAACTCTCACACACACAAAATCCCACTCGACTAATTTCTAACCCAAAGAGTGACATGTTGGTATTGTAAAGGGAAAACACTATTATCATGTTTCCTATGCAATGCTAATGTGATTTTCTTCTTCTAGCAGATAAGATCATTAGACACTCCCAGTGATATCATGGCTGACGCAGCAAGAACCAACTCTCAAGTAGGCATGAGCTAGAAAGTGATTGATTTAGAGAGTTTACCAATCATGCCGGAACCAAACGAAAGACTAGAAAAGTTGTAGGCCATACAAATCATACCGATATCGGATCCCCCAAGTGGCCATACCATGCCTCTAGGAAAGGCTTCCCACTGGTTTAGTGAAGTCATGCCTATGGGAGTCAGAGTTGGACTTCAATGGGAAGCAAGGTAAATACCAGTTCTTTACACGGGAATTCAAAAAGTTACAAAATGCAGAAGGGCCACGTCTCATATGGGAGAGGACAGGATTGGATGCGTAGTTTGGTGCTCGGCTCCCAAAGCGTGACTTCATGAGATGCTACTATCTCATCAACACCTTGACTCCAAGCAGGCACCCAAAAGGTACAAGCACATTTGTGCTCCCGTCTCTAACAAGGGGGAATGAGCTCAAGAGGTTTAGGTTATCAAACAACTTAGTGCGAGAAGCCCTGTATATGTGAGGAATGCATATTCCAATAGAGAAGGAGGTCCTGGTGCCTGATTACATGAAGAATCAAAGCCTCAGCAAGCTCAAGGACATGGTGGCCATGACGCCCAATATTGCAATACACCTTCCGATGTGCATGCATCACTTTGATTTTCCTGCCTAAGATAGATTCACCATGCCACCCAAGAAGTTATGGTTCAGTTTGTATTTGGCAGAGATATAGAACCTCACCATCAACTTACCTCATTGGATAATTGATCAGATACACCTAACCCACAAACAATGGCCACGAAAGCATGTTTTATATGGATGTTGTGCTCTAACTATGATCATTTATAGGTGTTTGGCTTATGACATCCCCATTCAATGTGCCTTGATGTGGAATTGAGTGCAACAATTCTCAGGCTGACCATCAACTGGACCCCCTTCCAAGAAGATGAGAGGAACTATCCAAGTACCTTGTGCTCAACCCCTTGGAGCAACACTAGCCCCCGATGTCACCCCCCCTTGAAGAATAAGGCCATTCACCTTATGACTACCATGGAAGAGCGCCGAAGGTCCCAGCCTCATATTTCCACCTATTCCCACTGACCTCGAATTCCCTAGAGGAGCACCCTTGGAGGAACTCATAAATGAAGACTTTGAATAGTTGTGAAGAGAAGTAAAGCTTGAGGCAGAATAGAAAATACAAGTGGGAGATGTTCAACTGCAAGCAACAACCTCCCAAGTACAGTTGATGTGGACGAAGAGGATGAGGAAGATGAAGAGTCTGAAGAGGACGAGGAGGAGCATAACCAAAGGCATAAAGATGAGCAGCAAGAAGTGCCAGAACTGGTAGGTGTGCCTGCATACAGAGCCCAGCTACAAAGGCTATATGATACGATCAAAGCCGTGCAAGAAAGGCACAAAATCTCCCTTGCATCAGGCTAAGCCTTGATTGAGGAAATGCTAGCAGACGAGAAAGTGGATGAGAATTTCATTACCACCCTCAAATTAATGTCTGAATCCTTAGGAGTCCCGAAAGCCATCCACAAAATAGTCCGCCAATCCTCAGCTATGACAAACGTAGGGTAGAAACATTAGCACGTGCAGACAAAAATATAAGAACACTCGTCACAGAACCAAAAATGACCATCGAAACCATAGCTACCCCCACCACTACCATTGACCTCACTGCTGAAACTTTTGTACAGACATCAGCCATCTCACCCCCGCACCCCCGATTCCCCCCTTCTCCACTACCACCGACTCCCACCACTGAACAAACCGCAATAGTAACAACTACCATCACCTACACCCCAACCTCATCCAAATCCTTTTCCTTCTGTGAGCCAACCTCACACAACATCCTCTTCTCTTCCATCACCAATCCTCTATAGAATTCATCATTTTTGTCCTTCGAACCCATAATTGGCCACCCCATAATCCCTAGTATGGTTGGAAACCCCTGATCCACTGAGGATATCCTTGGGGTTCCAGCTTATCCCCCATTGCATGTACCCCTATCCCATGAACCATACTTTCCCTCTACTCCCTATGCCTCACACACCCCAATCGCACCACCCCAATACATATCTTTCATGGAACAGTAGATTCACACTCCAGTGTCTTAGATACACGCTTCACAGATACTCGCACCGACATCAATCTACATAGACACCACACTCACTTCACCTACCATACCTACTTACATGGTAGCCCATGCATGCACCACACTGTTCGACCCCATGGACATTTCACCACCCACAACAGCTCTTCCTAGAATTCCACCATCACCCACTCCCACACCCCCCACCTCACCATCCATCACCTCATTGGTAGACATAGCATTTACTACCCCCTTCCCATTCCCACTCCCCTTGCATTCCAAACTCCTCCCCTTGCATCTCATAATGTAAATAGTACTTTAATACCTTACTTCAGTGTACACATCAACTTCAACAAGAATACCACCAATTGGAAGAGCGCACCACTGCCTTCCAGGCAGAATCTCAGTGCCTGCAGGCTAGAGTCAACATCTTGGAAGCTGATTACCAAACACTCCTGGCAGAACATACCACTTTACAACAAGCTCATGTCGAATTGGAGACAAAGATATCTACGATGGATGATAAAGAAGTCAAGGATCTGGAAAATGTGCTCCAAGCACAGATGCTATCCAATGCTACACTCAGACGCAATCTCGGGCTACTATGGAAGCACATGGCAACAGCCTTAGAAGAGAACAAGCGGCTGTAGCAACAAAACCAAGACAATTTTGAAGCAGGTATAGAAGGAACCTTGGGAGCAGACATTAGTCCTACAAAGTATAGAGCGGTCCCATTTGAAGACATCCGGATCTTACTGGAGGGGCATGCAAATTTTTTGGAGTCATATGAAAAGTTAGAATCTAAATGTGCTGACCTAAAGAAGCAGCTCGTTAGTGCCAACATATCTCAACAGGAGCCGCTAATCTCACAACAATCTACAGAAGAATTAGAGACCCCTCGAAAGAAGATGGCAGAACTACAAGCACGTCTCTTACCATATGAAAAGCCACCCTCTCCGGTTGAAGAACTAGAACCTCATATAGTGGTGGAAATTCCTGTCGATGAAAGCTATGAAGAACCATATGAGCCGATGTTAGTACCCGACGGTTGAGTTACCGAGGAGGGATGGGACACTTTGAAAATTGGAGTCCCATACTGGCTCAAACGAGTTGAGAGAGTGGGACAAACACACGATGATCGCGACGCAGTGAAAATTCAATCCCTCACAAATCTGGAAGAAACTGTTCTTAGATCTTCTTACTTTCAGCACCTATCCCACCAACGGTTGATCACAACATCAGAATTGCAATGCATGCCTTACTATGTCTTGGTACACGACTATAATGCAGAAATTAAATGACATACAGGGAAGGATCCCACATTTGCCACTCAATTTGAGCCGGATGACTTACCAGAAGATGCACACGCTGGCTCGATCTTCCAGCCTAATTGGTATGAACGGCTACTAACTGATTACCCTGAGATGATGAGCACCTGGGCCACCATGCCATTGTATATCAAGTATAACCCATGCTATTGCCCAATGGTCCTTCGCAGATCATGGCAAGCTTTTGCAATCAAAGTAAGCAACAATAAAGAATGCTCTGCCTAGGTCAACTATCCATATTTTTCTCCACCTCAAGGGCCCCCAACCGTAGCATACATGATATCCACCATTCGCCACTGGACTACACGCTTAAAGAATGTGCCTGACATAGCAGCAAAGATGTGTATGAAAATATTTGAGCTCATGACAATCATCTTCAAAACTTTTTGAAAGGTCCAGGCTCCATACATCTCCGCCCCCAGATTTTCTTAAGGTAACAAGGATTTAGTCTACGACATGAGGCAAACCCCCTTCGTAAACATAATTTTTGCATGGCATGCATGCATCAAGTACCTACTTGCTTGCTACAAGCAGACTTTTGAAGAAATGTTCTACAACGGGTTTAGGGAATATCATTTCAAAATTTTCATTCCCAGACCAGCTCATTTGCTACATCTATTTGCGGTGGAACAAGCCATCCATGCAGATCAGTTACGTCTGCCACATCCGGACATCCCAGGTCCAATTGGTTGGGATCGCATGATGACAGACTTGGCCAAAGGACTATGCATTCAGGAACATCAACTTGCCACTCACGTTGTGGAATATTACATCTAGCACTCCCAGCAACAAGGGTTTGTCAAGGACGACAGACGCGAGAGGGGGGTGTTGGTAGCAGTTAGGACACTCAAGGACTTACAAGACAAGGAAGCCAACGAAAAGAGCCAGAGCAAAGAGAAGGACTAAGTAGGCAAAGCAGTCAATGCAGATCTGGCAAGTAGGCCATACAATTTTTCACGAAGAAATATTTCCCAAATAGCGATTTTAGTCACTTCACACCATTGTAAATACCATTTTTGATGATTCCTACTCCATTTTGTGCAAGTTGAGGACTCCTCAAGCTTGAGGAGTATTAGTAGTATTTATGTAAAATAGCCTAGGAACCTAATTTTTAACTAGGCCGGACACTAGGTCTGGACAAGACCAAAGCTAGTAAAAAAACTATAAAAAGAGCTAGAGAGCTCATTTTTTAGGTTAGCTTGTTGTAGCTTTGTATGAGAACTCTTTTGTAATGGAAGCTACTCCTTTGTTCCTCTCTTTGCTCTTGCTGTGTGTGCACGTGTGTGTGTGTATGTGTGTGCATGCTAGTGTGCTTCTCACTCACGCACTTGTGCCATCACTTGCTCATAGTCTTCATACTAGTCCTCACGTCTCCACGGATTGACAATTATGAGATGGATCTCCTCACGTTGGTACTTGCCATTGTGCTAGACTAACATATGCCTATACCCCTAATGGGTTACGTACCTTTGTACATTCACTTGGTAATAAATTTTGTATTGTATTGTTCTCGAAGCTTCTTCTTTTTCCTTGTGTTCTTCAGGTGCTTCCCTAGACCTTGAACTCTAGCCTACTCATTCCACTTCTTGTTGTAAGGCTAAGCATAGGATACCTTTCAGAATGACTGATGAGTGTGTGTGGTTTAGGTGCTATTTGGTTGATTTGAGTATTCAGAGCATACTGATAGCTATGAGGAACCCTATCTTCCATGCTTGCACAAAGCATATTGAGGTGCATTATCATTATGTCAGGGAGAGGTTCTCTATTGAAGAGATCAATTTGACTTATGTTCCCACATAGGATAATATTGTAGACCATTTTGCAGAGGCTCGTCCTAAGGAGAATTTTAAAGCTTTTTGCAAAGCTTTGGAATTACTTTCTTTTCGTGATTGATTTCTTTCCGTGTAGTTTGGCACTTCCTTATACATGAGTGCCACATCCTTGTTTATGGCATTAGTGCTAAGGGTGATTCATTGATATATTTCAGTAGTGATGTGTGTGAACATGCATAGGACTATCTGGGCACATTTTTCCCTCTTTAGGAGGTTTTTTTTTCATCAGCTTTTGTATATGTCTATAACCCTAATTGGTTAATTATCTTTGTACATTCACTTGGTAACACAATCTGTATTATGTTTTTCTCCAACAAGGTTGCATTATTTGTTATTTGGTAATTCAATAATTCATGAATAATTATAGAATATTATGGCAAACCCTTATTAATCGACGAAATCATTTGGTGCCATATAAGCTTATTCGAATAAGAGAGAATTGTTTCTTCACGATAATTTGGTAGTTTTTCAACTAAAAGCATTTTTCAATCAAAAATATTTTTCATCAAAAAAGTTTTTTATCAAAAGGATTTTGGTAAAAAACTATTTCGATCGAAAAACATTCATTCAAAAAGTTTTTTATAAAACAATGCGCCTCGTAGTGTACTTCATCAGAGTTGAAGTTTTTTGTGCAAACTTACAATGTTGTACAAAAAACAAGGTATAAACTCTTTAAAGAAATATTTAGTATTTGAGGATGATAAAAGTGGAGAAAAATATAGATTTATTTTTTAAAAATTATGAGTTAAAAACTATTGTGATTGTCTGACACAATAGTGATTCTTACTTCACAATAGTTTGTGTATGTGTATATGTGTGTATGATTGTGAGTGAGAATGCATTGTGATTTTTTGAATCAATGTTGATTCTTACTTCACAATTGTATGTGTACTTGTATGATAATTGTGAGTTAAAATCTATTATGAATGTTTGACTCAACATTGATTCTTACTTCACAATAGTATGTGTATGTGTATGTGCATATATGATTGTGAATTAAAATATATTGTGACGTGTTGGAAAATAGTTTTAGCTTTATTTATAATTCAAGGGATCTTAGAAGGTGTTGATAAGCCAGGTAGAGATTTCTAGGTTACTAGATGGCTACTTTCTCAAATCCCTTGAATTGTAAAGAGGTGTAAGAAGATTTACATGCAATTGAGTGAAGCATTTTAGTCAGATCCTCTTCACAATAGTATGTGTATGTGTATGTGTGTGTATGATTGTGAATTAAAATCTATTGTGATTGTCTCACAACGTTGATTCTTACTTCACAATAGTATGTATATGTGTATGTGCACATATGATTGTGAGTTAAAATAAAAAAATATATTGTGATTGTCTAAGTCACATTGATTCTTACTTTACAATAGTATGTGTATTTATATGTGCATATATGATTGTGCATTAAAATCTATTGTGACTTTTTGGAAATCTTTTAGCTTCTTTTTTATAATTGAAGGGACAAGAAGGTGTTGATAATTCAACTAGAGATTTCTAGGTATCTAGACGGATTTCTCCTGTAGACTTATTAGCACCTTCTAAGATCCCTTGAATTTTAAAGGGATCCAAGAAAGTTTTCATCCAATTGAGTGAAGCATTTTATGCACATCTTCTTCACAATAGTATGTGTATGTGTGTGTATGATCTATTGTGATTGTTTGACTCAATGTTTATTCTTAATTCACAATAGTATGTGTATGTGTATGTGCACATATGATTGTGAATTCAAGTATATTGTGATTATCTGATTGAGCATTGATTCTTACTTCACAATAGTATGTTTATGTGTATGTGCACGTATGATTGTGAGTTAAAATCTATTGTGATTGTTTTACTCAACATTGATTCTTACTTCACAATAGTATGTGTATGATTGCAACTTAAAATCTATTATGATTTTCTGACTCAACATTGATTTTTACTTCACAATAGTATGTGTATGTGAGTGTATGCTTGTAAGTTAAAATCTATTATGATTATCTGACTTAGCATTGATTCTTACTTCACAATTGATATGTGTATGTGAGTGTATGTTTTTTAGTTAAAATCCATTATGATTGTCTAACTCAACACTCATTCTTACTTGAGAATAGTATGTGTATGTGTATGCATGCATATGATTGTGAACTAAAATCTATTTTGATTGTCTAACTCAACATTGATTCTTACTTCATAATAGTATGTGCATGTGTATTTGTATGTGCGTATATGATTGTGAGCTAAAATCTATTGTGATTGTCTGACTCAACATTAGTTCTTACTTCATAATAATATGTGCATGTGTATATGTGTGACTTCCAACATTCGTAAAAATTGATCATATGAATAGGTAGAAATATAAACAGATAGGTAGATAAATACATAGAAAAATAGATTTAGAAACTTTAAGTAAGAGATTCAAAATAGTCTGTATATATTTTAAGATATATATTTTGAGTAACATATATCTTATTTGATGTTGATTTATGTTTTCTTTTTTGTAAATATAAAGTATTCATTAAATCAAGCATTATGGGAAAGGGAAAAGAATGGTCATATCTAAGTATTCATCAAGAGGGTAAAACGGTCTCCACAATACAATGCAAATGTTGTGGACATCGTAATGTAGGAAATGCAACTAAGATAAAACAACATCTTTTTAGTGCAGACAATAATGTTGCAAGATGCTCTAATCTAAATTGTGATATATGGGTACATTTTGCAAGTTATGCAAACAAATGTTAATCCCAAGATATCACATGAAAAAGATCTAAAATCATCAATAGTTCACAACACTTTCTAAGTAGTCAAAGTGTATAGCAAGAATGAGTAGATGTATCAATGAAAATAGAGGAAGTTTGTGATACGTCTACTAAACTAGCACAAATTGATTTCAAGAATAATCAAGATATGTCTACTATGTTTTCTCTAGATGTGTCAAGAAAGAGTGGACTAGGTGAATCTAGTAGAATAGGTGGATCTTATAAGGTGTCATCTAATATTGCTTGTAATAAATCACAAAACACAATACATGTAGCTTTTGAAAAGCAAGATTGTCTTGATCTTCATCTTAAATGGACTCAATCATTTTAGCATGTGTAATTCCTTTCAATGTCATTCATAATTTGATTTTTAAAGATGCTTTGATATCAAATAGATAGAAAGTATTCACCATGCCATATTACTTTAAAATGTGAATAGGATATGTAGATAAAGTGAAGAATAGTACATAAGCTGTTTGTAAACAAATAGTGCTCAATTATGGACCCATGTATGGATGCAAAGTAGCACCAGATGGATGGACAAGTTGTCTAAAGAAGGCATTGATTAATGAGATGGTTATATATCCAAAAGGAAGCACATTTTTGGAAGCACATGACACTTCACTTAAAGTGAAAATTTCAGCTTCCCTTGTAAAGATATATGAGCATGCTATATCTTGCATCAACCGTCCAAAGAGTATCACTACAATAGTGATAGATAATGCATCTAATTTCGGAAGTGTTGGAATTTCAATACAAAACAACATGTATGACATTCTTGCCATGTTTTACTTTTAACAGTAAAATGAAAAAATTAATTTTAAATCATTGAAACCATTCAATCCATATCATTGACATCACTTAAGCCATATAATCACATCATTTAATCAACACCATTCAATCCAATCACATTGACATCATTCAATCAACATAATTGAAATGAATCCACATAGTGTAATCCACATCATTGACATAATTGAATCTAGAGCCTTTACATTATTTGATTCACATAACTCAAATGAAATCCATAACATTCAATCCATGTAAATCAATTGAATCCACATCAATCAATCGACACCATTCATAGATAGTTAGTTAGATAGATAGATAGATAGATAGATAGATAGATAGATAGATAGATAGATAGATAGATAGATAGATAGATAGATAGATAGATAGATAGATAGATAGATAGATAGATAGATAGATAGATAGAGAAGTATATAAATAGGTAGATAAATATATATATGGTGACTAATAGATAGATTGATTGATATATCTATAGATAGATGGATGTATATTACACAAAAAGAAATAAATAGATAAATAGATAGAATGATGGATATATGGATAATAATATAGATAGATTAATTGATTGGTAGATAGGTACATAGATGAATATATAGATAATGAACATAATCCACATCATAACATTTTAATTTACATTAATTGTAATCACTTTAGGTAAAACTCCTTCATAATTACTTCATATCCAAATCCATTAGAATCACTTCATATTGAATCCACATAATCACTTCATGTATTATAAAGTTGAAGCAAGTACTTATTATATAACATTAACACAACAACTGAATCCAAAACAATGATAGAAAAAGATGCCTGATTAATAAACATGTTTCTTGAAAACAATCTATTTTAATATGGTCTTAATCCATCACTATTGGATATATTCAAACCATAACAAAAAAGGTTCTAGAATACTCTAAGCAACTCATGTGTGTCTACTCTTTTGGATAAATATTTATCAATAGCTAGTTTTGATGCAAACTTGAACTTATAAATCCCATTTTTATCGATGGGGCAATTATCTAAATCTACATATTTTAGAAGCTACAAAATAATTATCACAATTGTATATGTCTCTTGACTTTTATTAAATGGTGGAGGGCAAGTTGATATGCATTTTGGTGCTAATCTAACAATATTTTTTACTTACTTGTTCCTTGTCAATATCTTGAGGTCTAGTAACTTTGGAAAATTTTTTTGTTTAGAAACCATGTTGCTTTTCCCAAAGTCACTGTTGGGTGTGTGTAGAAGTGGGAGAGACACACAAGAAGCACACAAAAGAAACATAAACGCAGCAAGACACACAGAGAAGATGATGGCTGTAATAGCTCTCTCTATTGATGATCAATTGAACTGAAGTAAGAGCTGAATAATATCCCTCAGTACAAAGTACCGCCACATATTAGTGAATCATGTATGTGGTAACATGGGGAAAAAACCTCTAGCCAGCACTAGAGTAAAAAGTGCCCATGTATAGGGAAAAGGTTCACATCAAAGCTACTCGAGGAACACATCAGTGTAACAAACCGCCCTGGAGCGAATGATGTGAACACATACAGGGAGTGAGAGATCAGCCCCCACAAGGTAATAAGCCTAACGCTTTGCGAAAAGCTTCAAACTTTTCCCGTGGAAGAGCTTTGGTGAATATGTTTGCCACATTATCTTGTGTAGGCACATATACCAAATCAATATCTCCTACATGAAGGCGCTCTCTCACATAGTGATAATGCACCTCAATATGTTTGGTCCGTGCATGAAACACTAGGTTTGGTGCAATAGCCAAAGCACTCTGACTATCAGTGAGAATATGCGTAGCAGCATCAATCTCCATGCAAAGATCCATCAATAGGCATCTCAGCCATATACACTCCATTGTAGTTGTGAAAAATACCCTGTACTCAGCTTCACAACTCGATGTCACCAATGTAGTTTACTTCTTACTCAACCAAGATATGCATGAGTCTCCAAGGAAAAAGCAATTATCACTAGTGGACATGCGAGTATCATAACAACCAGCCCAATCACTATCTGTAAAAGCATGCAAGCATGGCTGAATATCTCTGCCATAAAAGAGACCTAAGCTCAAAGTGCCTCTGAAATATCTAAACACACGTTTCACCGCTTGCCAAGGCTATGCATGAATCGAATCAACTGGGAAACTGCATACTGTATATCCGGCCTTGTGTTGCATGCATATATAAGACATCCCACAACTTGCTGATAAAGAGAAGTGTCAAATGTATCACTGGAATCCTCAATTGAGAGCCTGAATCCTGTCTCAACTGGTGTGGAAACAGGCTTGCAATCCTCAAAGTCAAAACGCTGAATTAGTTTTTCAACATACTTTGCTTGATGCATAACAATTCCCCCCTCAACGGATACAAACTGGATGCCAAGATAGTAGCTCAAAAGACCAAGATAAGTGACATCAAAAGTATGTTGCAAATCAGCAAATGGAATCTCAAGTTTTGCATCACATGACCCAGTCAAGAGTATGTCATCGTTATAAAGAACAAGCACTATAAGACCAGCCCCATTTTTCCGTACATAGAGTGTGCTTTCAATCGGACTACACGTGAATCCAAGAGCAATCAAGTGCTTATGGATTTTGTCATACCATGCATGTGGAGGTTGCTTGAGACCATACAAGGCTTTATGCAAGCGACAATTCCCTTTCATAGCAAATCCAAGAGGTTGCTTCACATAAACCTCTTCTTGCAAATCACCATTCAAGAAGGGTGTCTTTATGTCCAAATGATGCACTTTTCAACCTCGATGGGCAGCCAATGCAACCACGGTACGAATGGTAGTTAGTCATGCGTGAAGTAGGTGCAAATGTTTCCTCATAATCAATGCCATATTGTTGCACATATCCTTTGGAAACCAATCTAGCTTTGTAGTGACCAATGCTACCATCAATTTTCTCTTAATCTTATAAACCCACTTTGTACCAATGGCATTCTTTTCTTTTGGCAATTCACATAACTCCCAAGTACCATTCCAATGTATGGAATCCATTTATAATTGCATATCACTCATCCATTGTGGATCATCACATGCATCTTCAAAAGAAAGTGGCTCTTCATTACATGTTGTAGCAATAAGAGAATAATCCACAAAATTACTTGATGCATGGTGAGAGCTTGATCTTGTTCTACCAAGTAAAGGTGCACTCAATTTGCTGTCCTGCGAAGTTTATTTCAGACACTTTGGCATAGATTGTGCACTCTTGATAGACATGCATTCATTATGTACTACACCTTCAACATGTACATCATGCATGGGCTGAATTTCATGCTCATTTTCAGGCATATTTTGATACAAATGTTCAACGATATGTGGCTGGAAATTTCCAGCAGTTTTGACAATTTTTGGCTGAAAAATTTCAGCGATGTTTGGCTGGAAATTCTCTGCATTTTCAGCACTATTTTACTGGAATTTTTTAGCCCTTTGAGCCTCAATTGGCTAGTCTACATGGGCATAGTCAAGTGCACCATTTTGGAACAAAGGCATGAGTGTATTGAACACATCTTGTGAGCTAAGTGTTGGTTATTTTTTGCATTCAAGTAGAACATCTCGACTCACAAGTATTGTGTTCATCAATGGATGGTACAAACGATATCTCTTACTTTGAGCACTATAACCAACAAATATATATTTATTTGCCTTGTCATCAAGTTTGTGACATTGTTGTGATGGCACAAGAGCATATGCCAAACAATCAAACACACGCATATGAATAACCATAGGCTTATGACCATTCCAAGCCTCATAAGGAGTGATGACTCTCAATGCTTTTGTAGGGCAGCGATTCAACACATAGTTTGCACATATGATCGCTTCCATCCAAAAGTTATCTGGAAGATGCTTTCCCTTAACCATACATTGTGCCATTTGAAGAAGTGTTCTATTTTTACACTCAGCAACACCATTTCGCTGAAGTGTATATGGCACCGTACATTGGTGTGAAATACCTCTTTCACAAAGAAAAACATTAAACTCATGTGACATGTATTCACCACCACCATCCGTGCGTAGAGTCAAAAGCTTTTGTGAAGAAAATTTTCAGCCAAAGCTAAAAATGCTTTGAAGCAAGAAAATTCCTCATTCTTTGCTTTCATAGGATACATCCCTGTATGGCGAGTAGCATCATCAATGAAGGTAACAGAATATACATGCTTCTCAAAAGATGGAGTCTTGATGGGACCACATACATCACTATGAACAAGTTGCAATTTTCTTGTAGTGTGTGTATGACTATCTTTTGGAAAAGAAGCACGATGCATATTTTCAAGAATAGAACCTTCACATGCATGCTTTTCAATGGACTCGAGTGTAGGAAAACCAATAACCATGCCCTTCTTTTGCAAGTAAAGCCAACTATTGAAGTTCAAGTGACCAAAACGAGCATGCCAGAGCTCCATTTCAGCCATGGAAGAAGTATGAGCAACCAAGGCATTCGAGGCAACCCTCTTACATGTATCCATGTTGTTGAGCCCATAAAAGTCATATTGGTCAAAGTCAACAATGGTCAAGGTCAACTACAATCAAAGTCAACCAAAGTCAAAGTCAAAAGATCAAAGTCAAACTAGTCAAAGTCAACAAGGTCAAATTCAAAGTCAGCAGGTGCAAAGTCAAAGTGCTAAAGTGCAAGTGTCAAAGTGCACAGGTAGTGCACAATTAATTGTCCACAAAGGGTAAATTGGAGAAAGTGGTTGCAGGCTGCAGAGGTATTTTCTCTAATTTCCCTAAGGTTCAAAGTGTTTTTTTAAAGTGTTTTGGAAGGTTCAGGTGAACCCCCTCTTATGTGCAAAAGTGAAGACTTAAAAGGAAATGTGAAGGTATGTGAAGCGGCAGCGTACGCACAGGTGAAAGTACCCCCCCATTAAAATTTTTGGTTTTAGTAAAAAGTCACTACAGGACAAAACAGGGAGTTGTTGGCTGCCACTTGTGAAGACAATCTTGGGACATCAAAGTGAGCACCAAGATACTATTGCAGTTAGGAGCATACGTGATCGACACACTCAAATCAAGGCAAGGACTATTCTTGGACCAATGCTAGAGTAAGCAAGAGAAGCATAGTCTAAGTGAAGCAAGAGAGAGAAGTGCAAGAGTCACCAGTGTGCGACGCAGAGAAGTGGAGTTGAAGGAGTGCATGGAGAGTGACTAAGGTATTGTGCAGAGAGTGCTAAGCTAGTCCCCCAAGGATCTCAAGGTCTCCTTGCAGTGTGCGCGTGCCGCCAGAAGGTATTCATTCCTCCCCCTTAGTGGAAGCTTGGTGCAAGGTGTGCACAAGGATAAGCTTGAAGCAGGTGGAGGTCTTGTGCAGAGGAGGCTGGCGGCAAGAAGACTTTGGGGTATTTGGTATTTTGTCATTTAGCACTCTGTGGGATTGCGCACAGAAGTATTGGTTTGTATTGTGCTTCAAACATTGTAATTGTCTTACTATAATCAATCGGCAGAGGCTTCCAAGGTGTATTTCCTCTCTTGGTCTTTTCCTTTTCTCCTACAAACCCTCAAACTCCTTCTTGTCGAAGAATCCCCCAACAAAATTTGGCACACCCGGTGGGACTTCCAAGGAGATTTGAGCTTAGGAGAAACCAAGTGCAAAGTATAAAAGAGATCAAGTGTCGACAATACTACAGTGCTACTTCATCAACCAAAAAGGTAAATGTTCTTATCAAGTGTCTCATATTAAGTGGGCTATGAGCTACTCATGACCGCAACCCGGTCCCAAACATTGAGGGTCACCTGCAAGCAAACAAGAAGGAAAGTTGTTAGAAGATCCTCTAGTCCACTATCATCAACTTCATTAGTAAAGAGCATGGGGCGACAAGTAGACTTGGAAACCTTAATCTCAAGATTAAATATAAAGTTTCCTTCTTTCAAAGGCCTAGCTCAGGAAGATCCGGATGAACACATTAGAAGGTTTTTGGCACTATGTAAGACTATAGGCTTAATGGGTAGGGAGGATGCCTTTTTTATTCTCTTCCCTGCCACATTAGAAGGATTAGCAGATAAGTGGTTCAGCCAGTTTGCTGAAAACCATTTTTCCACTTGGGATTTGATGAAAGATGCATTTAAAAATCAATTCTAGCATGGAAACACTACAGAGATCATCATAGAAGAACTAGAAAATTTGAGATTGGGTCCAGGAGAAAAGTTCCCAGAGTTTGTGACTAGGGCCAAAGCACTAATGGCTAAATTGCCAGATCCACCACATGATTTTTTTGTTAAGAAATGGTTAGCCAAGCCCCTACCAATGGCCACCTAATGCAAAATAAAGGAATTAGTGTTACCTACAGCCTCCATAGAGGAGTTCATCAACACAGCACGGCTCGAGCAGATAAGGCACCAGTATGGAGCAACTTCTTCCCAACCAACATATGGTACAGAAATGGAGGATCCAGTGATCCAACTAAGGAAGGAGCTGGACGGCTTAAAAAGAAATAAGCCCTACAAAGAGGAGGAGAATGCTGTTGCTCAGTTGAGAAGGGAGATTGAAGCACTAAAGCTCCAAAAGGAGGAGGAGGCCCAAGCAGAGGAATTGGCTCAGCTGCGACAGGAGCTGCAGGAACTCAAAGGAAGTGGCATCAAGAGTGGGATTTGGTGTTCCATGTGCAGCAAGCAAGGTCACATAGTAAGTGAATGTCCTTTGTTAAGTGTGACTTGCCAATTATGCAAGAAAGTTCGTCATGAGGCTCATGAATGCCAATCAAGGGGAATGCCTGCAACGACATACTGGACACAAGGAGGATCCCTACCATCCACCAATGTGATGGCTGCGGCACCGAATCAAGGTAACAATTATAATCCTAGACAGAGGAATCACCTTGGAAATGGGCCTAGGAGGCCAATCATTTGTTTTAGATATGGAGAATGTGGGCACTATCAAAGTAGGTGCACCCTACCAGAAAATGCCCCTCCTTGCAGAAACTGCCCGGAGGCCAGAGACCACTATACAAATTGTTGTCCTAAGAATCAAGCCTCTTCATCCGGGCCCCACATTCAAATGATTTTTGTGTGCAAAGAAGAGATGGTAAATAAAGCCAAGGTGCCATCACCATCTTCCAAGGTGGTGCAGTTAGAAGAACTTGAATCTTTTACAGTGCAGACAAGAAGCAAGGGGAAGGCTCCAGTGGACATAGGTCAAGAATCAATGATTAATGGATTAAACAAAGACAAAGGTGTGTCTGAGAAAAAAGCCACCACATGTGCAGACACAAGGCAAAAAGAAAATTTCATAGGTACCAGTGATGCTATTGGACATGCATTCAACAGGGATCGTGAGGAGTTTGATAAGTCAAATGGAGCCCAGGCTCTTAAGGAATCAGAAGCTTCTAGACTACTCAAGTCCATGAAAAAGGAGGTTAGTATTTTGATTTAATAAAAATGGATGGAAAGTTCAGGTCACAACTCTTGTAGATAATTGATGAAATGTCCACAACAAGTTTAGTGACAAAGGATGTTGTTATGCATAAAGATAAAAATGTAGGGGAAGCACCCCTCACAGATTACAAGAGCCCTCGGATAACAGTCTCTATCAAGGGTCATGAGTAGTTATTGTGGACAGGGGTTCTGGCATTAACCTGATGCCTGAATATACCATGAAAAAGATTGGACTATACCCTTCACGACCTGCCGACTTCACTGTAACAATGGCAGACCAAAGCATAGTAAGGCCTATGGGAGTGGTCCCTGGAGTTCGAGTCAAGATACAAGGTACCATCTTCAACTTGGACTTTGTTGTTTTAAGGCTGCCACAAGTAGAAGGAAGCTTCCCTCTGTTAATTGGGAGACCTTGGTTAAGGCATGCCAATGTGTTGCATGACTGGGGAAGGACACAATGTGGGTAAAGCAAGAGGGAAAAGAGTTGCAGCAGATAATTTTAGAAGAAGGACCAGACAATCAGAAAAATACTAGCATGATGCAGACAATTGGTATTGTATGGAAGAAGAAGTGGTGGACAACCCAGAGGCAGACCTATTTGAAGGAGCAGATTTATATGAAGATGAAAACATGTTAGCTCCATGCAGAAGACCCATCTTCCTGCTATGGAAGTTTTCCAAACTCAAGTAGAGAAGAAGCATATAAAGAAAAAAATGAAATCACTCAGGTTGAAACAGTCTCAATCAAAGGCCATAGCAAAGAGAAGAAAAGCAAAGCCCTTACATGCAGCAGTGATGATGATACTCCAATTCATATGTCAACGGCCACTTTTTAATGGATACTGGTATGGCTATCATCTGTTATGTCAATTCTTATGATAGCAAGTGCAGGGGTTTACAAGATTGTGGAAGGTGTCCCTGGCAGTCTTTGGAAACATAGGGTTCCATTGGATGAAGAAGCCGGAGTAGCAAAAATAAAATTTTGCAGATTAAGTCATAAAGTTGCTGGAGGAGATAACGTTCTAATGAAGGATTTACGGTACCCCTGTCAGATGATCAGTGTGCCCAATGAGAAGACAAAACCAATGAAGTGCAGTACAATTGGAGATTGTGGAGGAGTTTCTCTGAGTCAACAATACAAGTCTCAAGGCCTATCATCAACAAAAGTGAAGATTTTTGGATCATGTGGAACCTGCTGAATTTATCCAGGTTGTACATAGTCTTTTCTTGTCATTTTTACTTAAGTTTTAGTAGTTTTCTTTATGAATTTCATGCTTGTTTCTTGCATTTTTAGCAAGTTCAGCAGCCATTTAAACTTTGCAAAGGTACAATTTTTGGAATTTTTAGGAATTTTCTTCAAAAATTTTCAAGCATTTTTTAGAATTTTCTTAGCATTTTTCTCCTTTTTCATGTGTCTTTTTCTTGCCAAATTTGAGGAATAAAGGAAGCTCTCTGTGGTTTTGAGTGAAGAAACTGGCCTAAACATGTAGGAAAATTTTTCAGAATTTTTTGGAATTTTTTTGCCATTTTTTTGGATTTTTTATGTATTTTTCTTCCGTTTTGCATAATTTATTATTATATAAAAAAAAGGGCCCCCCTAGGCGTTTTGTTTTTTTTTCCCAAAAAACAAAATCCCCCCCCCCCCCCCACCGACCCCCCCTCGCCCCCCCCCCTCCCACCCCGCACCGACCAACCCCCCCCTAGAATTATTTTTTAATTTAATTTTATTTATTTTATTATTTTTTTTGGTTTTATTTTCTTTTATTATTTATTTTCTTCATTATTTTATTTTATTTTATTTTCTATTTTTTATTTTCTTTTTATTTTTCAAATCTGCCTGAGCGTTCGTCCAAAAAAAAAACAAAAGACCATTTTTTTAATTTTATGATACATATAAATTATTATTATTATTTTTTTATTTTTATGGGTCAAAGCTTTTGGCTCTGGATCGTGCCTCGGTTGGCCGGGTTTTACAAAAACGGAGTCATTTACATGTTTTTGGGCACCTCTGGACTCAGTTTTTGGCTTTATTTTTTCAAATTCCAACTTTTTCTCTCACTTTTGGTCTTACCTTATGTTTCATAGTCTCCAACATGCACCCTCTGTAGCTCTACTGTTTGATCATTTTCATCCCCTCCAGACCCCTTCATCATACCCCATGCCCTCCCTTTACCAATCTGCCCAGCCACATCCTTAACCCTCCCTATCCCTTTAATCCCCGCCCCTCAGCCCTCCCCTCCACCTCCTTTCTACCCTCCCATTACAACCCTTTGCTTTTCCATGGCAAAATCCAATTTTTGGTTCTTCTCTAGTGCTTGTTCTATCCTGCTTTTGGTGGAATTGGTTGCTGCTCAGATGTCATCTTCAATTTTTGCAGCTCTCTTATCATGGTGTCCTAAATGCTCAGAGTTTTGGTTATAGCTCTCCGGGATGGAGAGCACATTAGGTGGTGGGCAATTGTTGAGCCCATAAAAGTCATATTGGTCAAAGTCAACAATGATCAAGGTCAACTATAGTCAAAGTCAACCAAAGTCAAAGTCAAAAGGTCAAAGTTAAACTAGTCAAAGTCAACAAGGTCAAAGTCAAAGTCAGCTGGTGCAAAGTCAAAGTGCTAAAGTGCAGGTGTCAAAGTGCACAGGTAGTGCACAATTAATTGTCCACAAAGGGTAAATTGGAGAAAGTGGGTTGCAGGTTGCAGAGGTATTTTCTCTAATTTCCCTAAGGTTCAAAGTGTTTTTTAAAGTGTTTTGGAAGGTTCAAGTGAACCCCCTCTTATGTGCAAAAGTGAAGACTTAAAAGGAAATGTGAAGGTATGTGAAGCGGCAGCGTACGCACAGGTGGAAGTATGCCCCCCCCCCCCCCCAATTAAAATTTTTGGTTTTAGTCTAAAGTCACTACAGGACAAAATAGGGAGTCGTTGGCTGCCACTTGTGAAGACAATCTTGGGACATCAAAGTGAGCACCAGATACTATTGCAATTAGGAGCGTACGTGATCGACACACTCAAATCAAAGCAAGGACTATTCTTGGACCAATGCTAGAGTAAGCAAGAGAAGCATAGTCTAAGTGAAGCAAGAGAGAGAAGTGCAAGAGTCACCAGTGTGCGACACAGAGAAGTGGAGTTGAAGGAGTGCATGGAGAGTGACTAAGGGATTGTGCAGAGAGTGCTAAGCTAGTCCCCCAAGGATCTCAAGGTCTCCTTGTAGTGTGCGCGTGCCGACAGAAGGTATTCATTCCTCCCCCTTAGTGGAAGCTTGGTGCAAGGTGTGCACAAGGATAAGCTTGAAGCAGGTGGAGGTCTGGTGCAGAGGAGGCTGGCGGCAAGAAGACTTTGGGGTATTTGGTATTTTGTCATTGAGCACTCTGTGGGATTGTCCACAGAAGTATTGGTTTGTATTATGCTTCAAACATTGTAATTGTATTACTATAATCAATCGACAGAAGCCTCCAAGGTGTATTTCCTCTCCTGGTCTTTTCCTTTTCTCCTACAAACCCTCAAACTCCTTCTTGTCAAAGAATCCCCCAACAAAATTTGGCACACCCGATGGGACTTCCAAGGATATTTGAGCTTAGGAGAAACCAAGTGCAAAGTATAGAAGAGATCAAGTGTCAACAGTACTAAAGTGCTACTTCATCAACCAAAAAGGTAAATATTCTTATCAAGTGTCTCATATTAAGTGGGCTATGAGCTGCTCATGACCGCAACCCAGTCCCAAACATTGAGGATCACGTGCAAGCAAACAAGAAGAAAGGTTGTTAGAAGATCCTCCAGTCCACTATCATCAACTTCATCAGTAAAGAGCATGGCGGGACAGGTAGACTTGGAAACCTTACTCTCAAGATTAAATATAAAGTTTCCTTCTTTCAAAGGCATAGCTCAGGAAGATCCGGATGAACACATTAGAAGGTTTTTGGCACTATGTAAGACTAGAGGCATAATGGGTAGGGAGGATGCCTTTTTTATTCTCTTCCCTGCCACATTAGAAGGATTAACAAATAAGTGGTTCAGCGAGTTTGCTGAAAACCATTTTACCACTTGGGATTTGATGAAAGATGCATTTAAAAATCAATTCCAGCATGGAAACACTGCGGAGATCATCATAGAAGAACTAGAAAATTCGAGATTGGGTCCAGGAGAAAAGTTCCCAGAGTTTGTGACTAGGGCCAAAGCACTAATGGCTAAATTGCCAGATCCACCACATGATTTTTTTGTTAGGAAATTGTTAGCCAAGCCCCTACCAATGGCCACCTAGTGCAAAATAAAGGAATTAGTGTTACCTACAACCTCCATAGAGAAGTTCATCAACACAGCTACACGGCTCGAGCAGATAAGGCACCAGTATGGAGCAACTTCTTCCCAACCAACATATGGTACAGAAATGGAGGATCCAGTGATCCAGCTAAGGAAGGAGCTGGAGGGCTTAAAAATAAATAAGCCCTACAAAGAGGAGGAGAATGTTGTTGCTCAGTTGAGAAGGGAGATTGAAGCACTAAAGCTCCAAAAGGAGGAGGAGGCCCAAGCAGAGGAATTGGCTCAGCTGCGACAGGAGCTGCAGGAACTCAAAGGGAGTGGCATCAAGAGTGGGCTTTGGTGTTCCATGTGCAGCAAGCAAGGTCACATAGTAAGTGAATGTCCTTTGTTAAGTGTGACTTGCCAATTATGCAAGAAAGTTGGTCATGAGGCCCATGAATGCCAATCAAGGGGAATGCTTGCAACGACATACTAGACACAAGGAGGATCCCGACCACCCACCAATGTGATGGATGCGGCACCGAATCAAGGTAACAATTATAATCCTAGACAGAGGAATAGCCTTGGAAATGGGCCTAGGAGGCCAATCATTTGTTTTAGATGTGGAGAATGTGGGCACTATCAAAGTAGGTGCACCCTACCAGAAAATCCCCCTCCTTGCAGAAACTGCCCGGAGGCGAGAGACCACTATACAAATTGTTGGCCTAAGAATCAAGCCTCTTCATCTGGGCCCCACATTCAAATGATTTTTGTGTTCAAAGAAGAGATGGTAACTAAAGCCAAGGTGCCATCACCATCTTCCAGGGTGGTGCAGTTAGAAGAACTTGAATCTTTTACAGTGTAGACAAGAAGCAAGGGGAAGGCTCCAGTGGACATAGGTCAAGAATCAATGATTAATGGATTAAACAAAGACAAAGGTGTGTCTGAGAACAAAGCCACCACATGTGCAGACACAAGGCAAAAAGAAAATTTCATAGGTACCAGTGATGCTATTGGACATGCATTCAACAGGGCTCATGATGAGTTTGATAAGTCAAATGGAGCCCAGGCTCTTAAGGAATCAGAAGCTTCCAGACTACTCAAATCCATGAAAAAGGAGGTTAGTATTTTGATTTAATAAAAATGGATGGAAAGTTCAGGTCAGAACTCTTGCAGATAATTGATGAAATGTCCACAACAAGTTTAGTGGCAAAGGCTGTTGTTATGCATAAAGATAAAAATGTAGGGGAAGCACCCCTCACATATTACAAGAGCCCTCGACTAACAGTCTCTATCAAAGGTCATGAGTTTTAAGGAGTTATTGTGGACAGGGGTTCTGGCATTAACCTGATGCCTGAATATACCATGAAAAAGATTGGACTATACCCTTCACGACCTGCCAACTTCACTGTAACAATGGCAGACCAAAGCATAGTAAGGCCTATGGGAGTGGTCCCTGGAGTTCGAGTCAAGAATCAAGTTACCAGCTTCAACTTGGAATTTGTTGTTTTAAGGCTGCCACAGGTAGAAGGAAGCTTCCCTCTATTAATTGGGAGACCTTGGTTAAGGCATGCCAATGTGCTTCATGACTGGGGCAAGGACACAAAGTGGGTAAAGCAAGAGGAAAAAGAGTTGTAGCAGATACTTTTAGAAGAAGGACCAGACAATCAGAAAAATACTAGCATCATGCAGACAATTGGTATTTGTATGGAAGAAGAAGTGGTGGACAACCCAGAAGCAGACCTATTTGAAGATGCAGATTTATATGAAGATGAAAACATGTTGGCTTGGCTCCATGCAAAAGACCCATCTTCCTGCTATGGAATTTTTCCAAACTCAAGTAGAGAAGAAGCATATAAAGAAAAAAAGGAAATCACTCAGGTTGAAACAGTCTCAATCAAAGGCCATAGCAAAGAGAAGAAAAGCAAAGCCCTTACATGCAGCAGTGATGATGCTACTCCAATTCATATGTCAACGGCCACTTTTTTATGGATACTAGTATGGCTATCATCTGTTATGTCAATTCTTATGATAGCAAGTGCAGGGGTTTACAAGATTGTGGAAGGTGTCCCTGCCAATCTTTGGAAACATAGGGTTCCATTGGATGAAGAAGCCGGAGTAGCAAAAATAAAATTTTGCAGATTAAGTCATGAAGTTGCTCGAGGAGATAACGTTCTAATGAAGGATTTAGGGTACCCCTATCAGATGATCAGTGTGCCCAATGAGAAGACAAAACCAATGAAGTGCAGTACAATTGGAGATTGTGGAGGAGTTTCTCTGAGTCAACAATACAAGTCTCAAGGCCTATCATCAACAAAATTGAAGATTTTTGGATCACCTGGAACCTGCAAAATTTATCCAGGTTGTACATAGTCTTTTCTCGTCATTTTTACTTAAGTTTTAGTAGTTTTCTTTTTCAATTTCATGCTTTTTTCTTGAGTTTTTAGCAAATTCAGCAGCCATTTCATCAACTTTGCAAAGGTACAATGTTTGGAATTTTTAGGAAATTTTTTCAAAAATTTTCAAGCATTTTTTAGAATTTTTCTATCATTTTTCTCCTTTTTCATGTGTCTTTTTCTTGCCAAATTTGAGGAATAAAGGAAGCTCTCTGTGGTTTTGAGTGAAGAAAACTGGCCTAAACCTGTAGGAAAATTTTTCAGAATTTTTTGAAGATTTTTTGGAAATTTTTTGCCATTTTTTATGTATTTTTCTTCAGTTTTGCATAATTTATTATTATATAAAAAAAAGGGCCCCCCTAGGTGTTTTGTTTTTTTTTTCCCCAAAAAAAAAAATCCCCCCCCCCCCCCCCCAATCGAACCCCCCCCCCCCCCGCCCCCACCCCCCCCACCGACCAACCACCCCCACCGACCAAACCCCCCCACAGACCAAAACCCCTCCCCCCCTTCCCCCCCCCCCCCCCCCGCCCCCCCACCGACCAATCCCCCCTTCCCCCCCCGGCCCCCCCCTACAATTATTTTTTAATTTAATTTTATTTATTTTATTATTTTTTATTGTTTTTATTTTCTTTTATTATTTATTTTCTTCATTTTTTTATTTTATTTTATTTTCTATTTTTTATTTTCTTTTTATTTTTCAATTCTGCCTGAGCGTTCGTCCAAAAAAAAAGACCATTTTTTTAATTTTATGATACATATAAATTTTTATTATTATCTTTTTATTTTTATGGCTCAAAGCTTTTGGCTCTGGATCGTGCCTCGGCTGGCCGTTTTTTACAAAAACGGAGTCATTTTCATATTTTTTGGCCCTCCCCTCCACCTCCTTTCTACCCTCCCATTACAACCCTTTGCTTTTCCATGGCCAAATCCAATTTTTGGTTCTTCTCTGGTGCTTGTTCTATCTTGCTTTTGGTGGAATTGGTTGCTGCTCAGATGTCCTCTTCAAGTTTTTGCAGCTCTCTTATCATGGTGTCCTATATGCTCAGAGTTTTGGTTGTAGCTCTCTGGGACGGAGAGCACATTAGGTGGTGGGCAACTGTTGAGCCCATAAAAGTCATATTGGTCAAAGTCAACAATGGTCAAGGTCAATTGTAGTCAAAGGCAAAAGATCAAAGTCAAACTAGTCAAAGTCAACAAGGTCAAAGTCAAAGTCAGCAGGTGCAAAGTCAAACTGCTAAAGTGCAGGTGTCAAAGTGCACAGGTAGTGCACAATTAATTGTCCACAAAGGGTAAATTGGAGAAAGTGGGTTGTAGGTTGCAGAGGTATTTTCTCTAATTTCCCTAAGGTTCAAAGTGTTTTTTAAAGTGTTTTGGAAGGTTCAGGTGAAACCCCTCTTATGTGCAAAAGTGAAGACTTAAAAGGAAATGTGAAGGTATGTGAAGCGGCAGCGTACGCACAGGTGAAAGTATGCCCCCCCATTAAAATTTTTGGTTTTAGTCTAAAGTCACTACAAGACAAAACACGGAGTCGTTGGCTGCCACTTGTGAAGACAATCTTGGGACATCAAAGTGAGCACCAAGATACTATTGCAGTTAGGAGCGCACATGATCGACACACTCAAATCAAGGCAAGGACTATTCTTGGACCAATGCTAGAGTAAGCAAGAGAAGCATAGTCTAAGTGAAGCAAGAGAGAGAAGTGCAAGAGTCACCAGTGTGCGACACAAAGAAGTGGAGTTGAAGGAGTGCATGGAGAGTGACTAAGGGATTGTGCAAAGAGTGCTAAGCTAGTCCCCCAAGGATCTCAAGGTCTCCTTGCAGTGTGCACGTGCCGACAGAAGGTATTCATTCCTCCCCCTTAGTGGAAGCTTGGTGCAAGGTGTGCACAAGGATAAGCTTGAAGCAGGTGGAGGTCTGGTGCAGAGGAGGCTGGCGGCACGAAGACTTTGGGGTATTTGGTATTTTGTCATTGAGCACTCTGTGGGATTGTGCATAGAAGTATTGGTTTGTATTGTGCTTTAAACATTGTAATTGTCTTACTGTAATCAATTGGCAGTAGCTTCCAAGGTGTATTTCCTCTCCTGGTCTTTTCCTTTTCTCCTACAAACCCTCAAACTCCTTATTGTCTAAGAATCCCCCAACACATGCGATACAAACCATTACATAATGTACCGGACATCACGATAACATCACCATTGCTGAAATTATGAACCGTACACTTATCATCAACAAAGTGTACATGAAGTCCAGCTTTGGCAATCAACGGAACTGAAATTAAGTTCTTCTTTATATCGGGCACATAAAATGCATTTTTCAAGAGAATCACACCTCCATTTGCAGCCATAAGCTCAATTTCTCATACTCCAATGATAGGATAAGAGGCATTGTTTGCACACACCACATGTCCTCCTTTGGGTGCATCTTTGAAAGAGGCAAAAAATCTTTTGCATGATGTTATGTGCTTTGAAGCACCACTATCAAAGAACCAATCCGAATTAGCCTCACTCACAACCATACATTTAGAATGCAAAGAAGCATCATAATGACATGTAACAACACATGCCCAAAAATCTTGAGCCATGGTAGATTTATCATTCTTTACATTTGCTAAATTTTCAACAATAGACATGTCGGATTCCTTCTTCTTTTCATTGCCTTTAGCAAGCTTTCTACACCCATCAATAGTATGAACACCCTTTCGACAATATTTGCATCTCTTCTTCTTTTGCAAATCACCATCATTAGAGGAATGAGTGGAAGAGGAAGGTTGAGGCTTTGGTTTTGATGAACCCAAAGGTGAACCATACTTGCTTTTCCCATTTTTTGAGATAGCAAGTGCTTGTGTTCCCTGAATTAAACCACTCCTATTCACTCCAGATTGATCTTCTTGCAAAAGAAGAGACACAACCTCATCAAATGCATACATATTAGGATTTCCTTTTGCAACCAAATAGAGTGTAGTAGCAAAGCTTTGAAAAGATTCCGGTAATTCTTTCAACAGTGTAGAAATGAGTGATGTATCCAGAATAATCTCATCTATATTTGCCAATTGCTCTTTCAAGTCCTTGATGCATGTCACATACACATCCACCGACTAATTTTCAGCCATACATACATCCTCAAGTTGCTTCCTCAAGTATGCAACACGTGCTTCCATTAGGGGAAAAAATGAACCCTCCTTGGGCCTTTTGGCTTAAGGAGTGATTAGTGATCCACCAATAGGAAGAGAGCAGTGGACACAGTCTAGTCCCTTAATCAACTAGACTAGGCATAGGCTTCCCTTGGCTTTCTTTGGTCAAAGATGCAAAAAATACCTTCATTTGGTGGTTTCATTTCCATAAGTGGTTTGAGATCACAGTCGAGTGAACTAGAGCCCTTAGATGGCCCCAAAGATCCAATGGTTCAGCTCAAAGTGCAAAAGTCAAGGCATCCTTAAGCCTTGGCCCTTGGATTCTATGAAGATCTAACAGATATGAATGCAACTCGTGGGAAGTGAGGCGCCCTCATTTCTGGCCCTTGGATCACCTTCAATCTCAACGGTCTTGATGGCCTTGGCTGACAAAAAGCACCTTTTCATCTCCTCCCTTAGATTGGGGTTAAATCCAACGGTCGTCGTCGCTCCCCCTTGATGGATTGGCGCCTTTCGCTTTGCTCCACTAGATCTAGCCTCTTATCCAACGATTCTAAAGCCTCCCCATGGCGGAAATGTGCATTTCAATATGGTCCATTAGATCTTGAGAAGATCCAACGCCTGTGCAACCTCCGAGGAGACAAGATCAGCCCCGTTCGCAGTTTGCCCTCCGATTCATCATGATCCAACGGCTACGTTTCTTGCAGAGACTCTCCAACTTGCCATCGCATTTAAGGCTTTCTCTCTCTAGTCTCTCACGAATTTGAATGTGGACCATCGATCTACAAAATCCAATGGTCTTGGTTGTTCAAATATCTACAAATAATATTTTATCTCACAATACTTGTGGCCTTTAATCTCTAGGATTAAGCATTTTAATCCCTAAAAATTAGGAATCCTTACAAGGCCCAAAGGGGGCTCACTTTTTCCCCTAATGCATTACACATGGCATACAAAGAAGCAAGAGTGTCCCATGCCTGTCTCGATGTAGAACATGATCGAATGTGTGGAACTATATGATGCTTCACTGAAAGCATCTTTTTCATCTTTTTCACTGAAAGCATGAGCTTGAGCATCTTTTTCATCCCATCTAAGTTGCTCTTGTGTAGGTGGAGAAGGGCAAACCACTATACTCGAAGAAGAAGCTCCATCTATGATAGTAGAATGTGAAGTAGAAGAACATGCGGGTCTTCGATCTACATCTACCACTATGTTCCAAAGTTGTTTAGTCAACAAGAACATGCTTCATCATGTAAGACCACATTGGATACTTGGTCCCATCAAGCTTATCTTCAGCTTGAAGCATGCCAAACAAGTCATTGTTGCCTACCATTTCACTAAAGAACAAGAGTGTGACAATCTTCACTTCGTTGAAAGCTGAAATGAGTGTTGAAATTTTAGCTCGCAAACCATCACTCTAATGGTGATTCACACTACATGAATGGCTTCGAAATGAAATACTAGGCTGAAGGGGAGAGATGGGACAAGTTTCCCCCCTATTTAATGAGTTGTCTCTAGAGAGAGAAGGAATCTCATAACTAGATTGGGCCCAAAAGTTCAATTTTTTTAAAAAGTTTAAAAGCTCATCATAACACCTGACAATGGCCCCCCATTACTTTTTAGGGTCAAAAGTGCTCTTTTTGACCACAAATTTGAAATCCGTGCATGATTTGAGCTACAAAAAATGACTTTTTTAAAAAATACTAAGAAAAGAGGTATTTCCCACCTAAACTACATAGTCTCATACTAGGTCCCAAAAGGACATCTTTCTTCCTCTAGTTTCTCTCTGTAGAACACCATTCAAGTTGTTGTGTCTATATTCCAAGCTATCGGCTTCTCCCATATTGAACTACTGTTGTATATTGAAGATCTTGGACTTCAATGGCAACATCTAAAGGCTATAGGTAACCAAAAGATGAAGTTCTCACATTAAGATGTCACAATATCAAAGCTACAGATGGATAGTACATGCCACATGAGTACTCCAAAGGTGCATGGGAGTACATGCAACCCTCTAGATATGGACCTCATCAAGTTAGAGATCTTGGAAACTTGGGTCTTCATTGTGACCACAAAGGCAATGGGATGGTTGCTATTGCAGAACATATCTTGAAATGGCAACTATGAAACTCAAAAACTCCACTAGAATGAGATATTCTATCAATTGTAAGTATTACTCTACAATATTGCATGGTTTATAGTGTTGAATATATCTTTTACCTATTTAGATATGCTTTTATTTGTTACATACATATTTCCTTCTACTTTGGTGGATGAACAACCACTTCATACCCTTACATGTGGTTTCCAAGGATTGCATAAGACCTTAGCATTTTTGTGAAATTTTGAGTTGTTGATGGCATTTAATATATTTTCGACCTATCTACATGTGTTTTTTTGTGGTTTGGCTACATTTCTTTCTATGTTGTTAGAAGAACAACCATTCCATAGCCTTACAAGTACATTCTGAACATTGCATGAAATTTTGATAGCATTAGTCATTCCATAGCATTAATAATTTCTTCATGATGGATTTTTCTTTTTGTTTATGTAGATTGCAATATTTTTTTACTCAGGTCTAACAAGGTTTTTTAGGAGAAGACATATTTTTGATAATCTATTTGAATATAAGCTATATTGACAAGGGCATAAGGTTAGGAATCTACAAGTTTTTTTATTATACATGTTATAATATTTTTTTCTTTAATACTTATATTTTATTTCGTATTGTTCATAGGTTGTGAAGAGAGTGGATAATATAGCTAAATTCCTTCAAAATTGAACTATAAATGAAGTTGGCATTTTTATTGTCATATATGTTGTTCTATGTGATGATTTTCTTTTTTTCTCTGAAACAGGTTTAACTTCAAAAAAATGAGAGAAATAGAAGAAATTTGAAGGGAACTTCAAAGGAGGTTGATTAGCTTGATGTCACCTTCATGCAAGGTCCACTCTCTTTTTGCTTGTTCTTCTAGAAGATAAACAACCTTGACTCTTTGAATGGTGGATTTCTCCCAAATTTCTTATTCTTCTACCGAGGCAATCTACAAATTTCTCAATGGATTGGTCTTTGGAAGAGGAATTGGAGTTAATAACATATCTTTCCTTCTAAATTCTTCCAAACTAAGTGGATAAGAGAAAAAAATTTCTCTGATGCCTTCTCTCCTACTAAGATATCAAAAAATCCTTTTGATCTATAATTGGTCTAGAAATACTTTAAACCATGGATGAGCATCACAAATTTTGTGATGATTTCTTGCATTTGCAAGCCCATCAAGTTGTACAATCATTGATATTGATAATTTGTAAATTTTGTAAGATTTGATATTTTTAACGAAAACATGTCTACCCTCACATTTTTGTAGTCTACGAATGTGCACTTATTATTTCTCTTGGTGATTATTCAATTTTTGCTTTTATATAGAGTATGTTCAAGTTCACATTAATTGACATTTTATTGGTTAAGTTTCTCAACAGATGATCATTTATGAAGTTTGAAATTACAAAGGATATAACTCAAAATGGCCATTCATGTTAGATATACTCAATACTTACTCCTCAAGTACCACAAATGATCCATGATGCTCTAAGTTATAAGGCCCGCATTATGAGGAGAAACCACTTTGAGAGTACAAACATCCATGGAATCTTAACTTCTAGGTTAGATGAGTTTTATATGTCATTCAAGCTGAAAATAAAGGCCCTCTGGTGCCATGGAATTTCCCCATAGAACCTTAATGGGAGGAGTTCAAAGGGGGATTTCCACCTTATGTGGGGTATAGAGGCACAACAAGACTTCTATACATGAGGATATTATCATAAATTATATTTCGCAAACTATTTTATCTCATGTGACTATGTGTGTTTATATTGGCTCCCATTGTAGAAGTTGTATATGCGTGGATCACTGTAGAGTAAGTGACTTGTTAGAAATAAGTTCCGTGGCTCTAAAACTCTAAATAATAAAGTTTCATATCCAGTAAAAATAACCTTGCATGGCCTCAAAAGTATAAAAAAAGAGGAGCCATAGAAACATGGGATTTGTCTCTGCAAAATTTTTGTGGAGGCCTATTGCATGTTTCTATGGATGACCGTTTTTGGTGCTTTTGAGGCCATGCAAGTTTAGTTCTATTGGATATGATACTTTATTATTACAAATTTAAGTTCCATGAAATTGGTTATGTGATCCACTCAATTTACCAATGGAAAAATGATTTTATAACCATAATTGATTTGCTTTGCACACATAGCATGTTGAATTGAGTGCATATGATGGATTTGAGCATGTGTAAGAAAGGTTATGAAAAAGTATATTACCAATGAGATAATTTCACATTACAAAGCATCTATCTCTTCAAGAAGAATGATCACATAGTCGTATATGGTCCTATCTAGTTTCTTGGGTTGTCTATGTTGGAGAAACAATCACTAATTGGACATATATTTCAAGGTCAAAGCTTTAGAATAAAACTACATGCCTATGTGAAGGGACAAATTCACAAGTGTATTATATTTGTAAAGTTAGTTCACTTTAGTTCTAGAAGTTTTTTAAAAGTCACGAGAACGAGAAAATCTATATAAGTTAGTTTGTATGAACTGACGCGATGAGAGAGAAGAGAGGGAAGACAATGAGAGAGTGAGTTAGAACTCATTTTGTATGAATGAGTATAGTCGAGCTTCTCTGAGCGAGAAAGCATTTGTAAGCTTCTGAGTTTTCATAGTTATGACAAGAACTAGTTAAAGTTATGTGTATAAGTCTTCTTCCTCATCTCCAGTGTTTGTCTTCTGTGTAATGATTTGAAAGGTTGAAGTTTTCCAAGCAAGTCGATGCCTGGCATCGAATGTATGTTGAAAGGTTGAGTTTTATGCGAGAAGTCGATGCCTGGCATGGAATCCTAGCTGATAAGTCCTTATCTTCATATCTGACTTTTATCTACTGATGAAACTTCTTAAAATCATGAGGTTTGTGGAGCAACTCGATGCGGCCTGGCATCGAGTTTCAGCATAAAGTCGATGCCCGGTGTTGGCATCATATGGAGAGTGTTGACATGAAGCAAGTACGAGCATACATGCAGATCTAGCACTGAGGCAACCCATCATTTTTTCCAATCATTACATCATTTTAAAAGTGATTCTCATCACTAACAACCATTGTAAATACCGTTTCATCTTTTTGTAGCTCCATTTTGTGCAAGCCAAGGAGTCCTCGAGCTTGGGGAGCCTTAGAAGTAGTTGCCTACCAATTTTCATATTTTTTAGATCTCGTTTGAGTCCTCAAATAAGCCATGGAACCTAATTTTTAACTAGGCCGGACACTAGTTCTGGACAGGGCCAAAGCTAGTCAAAAACTATAAATAGAGCTAGAGAGCTCATTTTTGGGATAGCTTCTTGTAGTTTTGAGCTTGTATGAGAACTTGGTTATAATAGAAGTGATTCCATTGTCTTACTCTCTTTGTTCTTGCTGTGTGTGCGCGTGTGTGTGTATGTGTGTGCATGTTCGTGTGTTCTCACTCACATATTTGTGCCTTCACTTGTTCGAGGTCTTCATACCATCCTCATGTCTTCTCGGATTGACATTAAAGGAGGTGCTACTCGTCACTGAGCTACACTCGGCATCGACTTCCTACATACAAGTGGTCTTCTTCATGTGTGTGTTCAAGAGGCTATTTTTGGTGCAGAAAAAGAGGCTAAAAAAGCTCAAAGTCGATGCGCGGCATCGACTTTGGTTGCAATTCGATGCTACGCATCGAATTTTTATTTTTAGACAGCGAAATTTACTAAAACAAGTAAAATCTCCAGTTTTGGAAGGTCATACAGGGTCATCTTGTGAGGGCCATAACTTGAGTTCTAGAGATCCGTTTCATGCATATGATAGCTTGTTGGAAAGATCTACTCTTCTAGTTTCAGCTTATAAAAGATCTTGGAGAAATAATACTTGAGCTAAGAGAAATTAGCAAAATATTGAAGGTATGTCATTTCAGTGACTAGAAAAAACTGAAGAAGCAAAGTTCTTGGTTTCGGCTATCATTTCTCAAAGTTTGGAGTGGCAATGAGTTAATGGTGACCATAGAGGTGTTCTAGTGTCACATTAATTTATTTCTTGTGGTGTTTTACACATCAACAACTGGTATCAAAGCAGAAAGGTCCTAAAGAGCAGAAGGCGGCAAAGGTACGAGAAGTTTTGGAAAGTTTTCCATTAAAGTTTCAAAGGTGAAGCATTTGAAGACACAAGGCATCAAAAGGTTACTTCAAAAGTATCTTCATACACAAAGAACTCCAAAAGGTATTATTCTTTATCCTTTAAGCTCACAGGTTGCAACAAAAGGAAAGGAGTATGGCAGATCATATCTCCATTGACAAACTAGACAGAGATAATTACCCCGCATGGGTAATGAGAATGGAAGAATTACTTATGAGTAAGGATCTCATGATATATGTTACAGGTGAAGAAGAGAAGCCAGTATTTGAAGATGAAAGCCGACCAAAGAAAGAAGAACTTGATGCTTTAAAGCATTGGCAGAAGAAGGATGCAAGTGCAAAATCCTACATCTACAATACAATCTCAGATCATCTGCTACCACACATCAGAGGATTGGAATCATCTGAAGATATATGGAATGCATTAGAATATCATTTCCAAAGCACTACTAAAGCACGGAAAGCAAGTCTATGGTCAGAGTTTACAACATTCAAGAAGAAGCCAAGTCAAAGTATTAGTGATTATGTCACTAAGATGAAGGATCTAGCAGATAGTTTGGGATCCATAGATGAAGATATTGAGGATCACAAGTTGATTGCTCAATTACTTACAGGTTTGAGAGGGGATGAAAGGTGGAAACCTTTTGTCTTGTCAACAGAACTTTCTTTGAATCATTATGTTCCAGATTTGAACCAGTTGCTTGGTTTGATGCTCACATTTGAGCAAGACTTGAAGGGAGATGGAGATAAAGGTCAAAGTTCTACAATGTACATGAAGAACAAGAAGAAAGGAGATAAAGGTAAAGCAAAGGATGAAGAGGAGTCAACTTCTCAAGTTTATTATGCAAGAGGTAAAGGCACTGGCAGAGGAAGACCAAGAGGTTTTGGAAGAGGAAGAGGTAATCAAAATAACAACAAGAAGGCTTGCTGGATCTGTGGATTGAGTAATCATTTGGCTCATGACTGTTGGCACAACCAGCAAGGATCAAACCAGAATCAAAACAACAATAGCAGAGGTCGAGGTGGAAGATATCAAAGTAATTTTCAAAGAGGTAGACAAAGTCAAAGAGGAGGCTATCGTAGAGGTGGAGGAAGAAGTTGGGGACAGAATTAATCCTACAACACCACCTACTACAACTATGCAAATGACACACATAATGAAAGTGATACATCATTGATGATGAATTCAATTAGCACATCAGATAAAGAAGATCTAAAGGTATTTTACATTGACTCTGGATGTTCTAATCATTTGTCAGGAAACATAGAATTGATGTCAGAATTGGAAAAAGGTATTTCTAGTCATACACTTCAAACAGGTGATAATACAAGACATAGTGTACATTCAATTGGAAAAGTGAAATGCAAGAGTGGAGCAGATTTGCTAACCAATGTTTTGTATGTTCCCACAATACCTAAAAACTTGATTAGTGTGGGGCAGATAGTTGAAAAAGGTTTTCAAGTCAGGTTTACAAATGAAGGCGTATTTGTTGAAGATCCAGAGAAAGGATATAACCAGATTGTCTCTGGTAAGAAAGAAGGTAGACTCTTTACTTTAAGAGTGCAAGGAAACATTGGTCAAGCTTTGCTCACACATGGTGAAGGAGTGATTACGGAACTTGATCTCTGGCATAAGAGATTAGGTCACTTCAATGAAAGAGGAATTAAAGCTATGGTTGCTAATCAGTCTATACTAGGATTACCAAATGTGCAAAGTCAACATATGGTTTATAAATGTGAAGCATGTCAAATGGGAAAAGCACACAGGTTACCATTTCAAAAGAAAGGATTCAAACATGATGGATTACTAGAGCTCATTCATACAGATGTATGGGGACCAACAAAAGAAGGATCTATCAGTGGCTCGGTATTATGTTCTTTTCATTGATGATGCTACAAGATGGATAACATTATATGTTTTGAAGGAAAGATCGTAAGTGTTTGGAGCTTTCAAGCATTTTCATGCATATGCAGAGAGAGTCACAGGTCAAAAGCTTAAGAGAATGAGGTCTGATGGAGGGGGAGAATATTTCTCCCAAGAGTTCAATGATTATCTTTGGAATGCAGGTATTAAGAGAGAACTAACTTGTAGGTATACACCACAACAAAATGGTGTAGCAGAAAGAAGGAACAGGACTTTGGTTGAGTTTGCTAGAGCTATGCTAAAGGAGAAGAATTGTCCAAATTATCTTTGGGCTGAGGCTATAAATACAGCCACATATCTTGTGAATAGATTACCATGTGCAGCTCTAAATGGAATGACTCCATATGAAGCTTGGTGGGGTAAGAAACCAACACTAGATCATTGTAGAGTGTTTGGATCAATTGCATATGCTTATGTGCCATCACAGCTTAGGCATAAACTTGAACCAAAGGCAGAAAAATATGTGTTCATTGGTTATGATGAAAAGCAGATGGGTTACAGGTTGTGGAATCCTTTAACCAAACAATTTCTTGTTTCTAGAGATGTTACATTGGATGAACAGAAAAGTTCGTATGTAGATCAAAGTCATACAACTGAAGAATTTGAAGAAGAGGTAAGAAGATGTGAGAAAGGAAAATCAATTGTGCAGGTGAATAGAGATGAAGACTATATGCAAGCAAGTACATCCAGAAGTGGATTAACAAGAAGGAATGAAGAAGCTCCTATATTTGATGAAGAGGTGTATCCAGACACTTATGAAGAATGTGAACCAAGAAGGTCAAGCAGGACTAGAAGACAACCAGAAAGGTATTCTTATGATACTTCTTACATAACTCAGAAGAACTATGCATATATGGTCAAAGATGATGAAGAACCTCAGAACTATGATGAAGCAAAAGGTAAGAAGCAATGGGAAGAAGCAATCAAGGAAGAATTCAATGCACTGGAGGAGAACAAGACATGGGAACTTGTTCCTAAACCAAATGGTAAGAAAGTAATTGGAAATAAATGGGTTTATAAAGTGAAGAAGCTTGCAGATGGAAGTATAGCCAGATACAAAGCTAGACTGGTGGTGAAAGGCTATGCCCAAACCTATGGCATAGATTATGATGAGACATTTAGTCCTGTAGCTAAGATGTCAACTATAAGGACAATCATTGCTATTGCAGCTTCAAAAGGCTGAACCCTAAGTCAATTGGATATAAAGAATGCATTCTTGAATGGATACATATCAGATGAGGTATACATGGAACAACCTCAAGGGTTTATAGATTCTAGGTATCCAAATTTTGTTTGCAGGTTGAGAAGAGCATTGTATGGATTGAAGCAAACTCCAAGAGCATGGAACTATAGACTGGTGCAGTATCTCAATGACCTTGGATATCAAAGTTCAAAAGCAGATCCAAGTCTACTCATCAAAAGAACAGAGGAAGGTACAATCTACATTTGTATTTATGTAGATGACATTATAATCACAGGTACTTCAGATGAAGGAATCAAGGAGGTAAAGAGATTACTTGAAAAAGAATTCAAGATCAGTGATCTAGGAAAGTTATCATACTTTCTTGGTATGGAAGTCACCTATACAGATCATGGCATATTTGTGTCACAAGAAAGGTATCTTCTGAATCTATTGAAGAAGTTTGATATGGAAAATTGCAGAGAAGCTTCAACTCCACTCGAAGTTAATCACAAACTCAGTAAATATGATGGTGCAGAATACAAAGATATGAGGAAGTATCAATCTCTTGTGGGTAGTTTGATTTATGCTACACTAACAAGACTTGATCTTAGTTATGCAGTGGGAGTTTTGTCACAATTCATGCATTGTCCAAAGGACCCACATTGGATTGCAGGTCAAAGAGTTCTCAGATATATCAAATGAACTATAAAGGAAGGATTATATTATCCTTTTACATCAGATTTGAAGTTGAGAGCCTATAGTGACTCAGATTGGGCAGGTAACCAGGATGACAAAAGATCGACTCATGGTTACATGATATACATTGGTGATAAGCTTGTAAGTTGGTGTTCAAAGAAACAACATACAATAGCATTATCATCAACTGAAGCTGAGTACAAAGGACTTGTGGAAGCAGCGAAGGAGGTCATATGGATGCAGACATTGTTCAAAAGCTTGGGCAATGATCAAGGCACACCTACAATACATGGAGATAATATGAGTTCACTTTATCTTGTAGCAAATCTAGTTTTTCGTGCAAGGACAAAGCACATAGAGATACAATATCATTTTCTCAGAGAACAGGTAATGGAGAAGGAGATTGAAGTGGAGTACATTTCTACTAAAGATCAGTTAGCAGACATAATGACAAAGAGCTTGGATGGTGTGAAGACCAGCAGATTCAAAAGCATGGCAAGAGTAAAAGAAAAGAAGATGATATGAAGAAACAGAGAATGTCAAATAGTGATTGAGGGGGAACTGTTGGAGAAACAATCACTAATTGGACATATATTTCAAGGTCAAAGGTTTAGAATAAACCTATGTGAAGGGACAAATTCACAAGTGTATTATATTTGTAAAGTTAGTTCACTTTAGTTCTAGAAGTTTTTTAAAAGTCACGAGAACGAGAAAATCTATATAAGTTAGTTTGTATAAACTGACACGATGAGAGAGAAGAGAGGGAAGACAATGAGAGAGTGAGTTAGAACTCATTTTGTATGACTGAGTATAGTCAGGCTTCTGTGAGCGAGAAAGCACTTGTAAGCTTTTGAGTTTTCATAGTTATGACAAGAACTAGTTCAAGTTCTGTGTATAAGTCTTCTTCCTCCATCTCTAGTGTTTGTCTTCTGTGTAATGATTTGAAAGGTTGAAGTTTTCCAAGCAATTCGATGCCTGGCATCGAATGTATGTTGAAAAGTTGAGTTTTATGCGAGAAGTCGATGCCTGGTATCGAATCCTAGCTGATAAGTCCTTATCTTCATATCTGACTTTGATCTACTGATGAAACTTCTTAAAATCATGAGGTTTGTGGAGCAACTTGATGCTTGGCATCGAGTTTCAGCATAAAGTCGATGCCCGGCATCGACTTCCTACATACAAGTGGTCTTCTTCATGTGTGTGTTCAAGAGGCTATTTTTGGTGCAGAAAAAGAGGCTAAAAAAGCTCAAAGTCGATGCCCGGCATCGACTTTGGTTGCAATTCGATGTTAGGCATCGAATTTTTATTTTTAGACAGTGAAATTTACTAAAACAGGTAAAAATTCTAGTTTTGGAAGGTCATATAGGGTCATCTTGTGAGGGCCATAACTTGAGTTCTAGAGATTCGTTTCATGCATATGATAGCTTGTTGGAAAGCTCTACTCTTCTAGTTTTAGCCTATAAAAGATCTTGGAGAAATAATACTTGAACTAAGAGAAATTAGCAAAACACTGAAGGTATGCCATTTCAGTGACTAGAAAAAACTGAAGAAGCAAAGTTCTTGGTTTCGGCTATCATTTCTCAAAGTTTGGAGTGGCAATGAGTTAATGGTGACCATAGACGTGTTCTAGTGTCACATTAATTCATTTCTTGTGGTGTTTTACACATCAACACTCTAGTTCATCAATTTCCCTAAAATTTGCAAGAAGTAATAGTTATTTCCACCATTTGATGACCTTGCATGACCTCAAAGCACCAAAAAATGGGTAGCCACAAAAACGCGGGATAGGCCTCTGCAAAATGTTTGCAGAGGCCTATCCCGCATTTCTGTGGTTGCCCCTTTTTTGGTGCTTTTTGAGGTTATCAAGGTTCTAGATGTCATAATTAGACAAATAAACAGTTCATCTTAGGTTTTTTGCATGTTCCAGACATGATGGTATCATCCATCTCTCCAAAATCTAAACGAGTCATGAGATATAAACATTTGCATAGAATTTAAGGTTTTACGATGGTTTCCTTTGTGTTTATGACATCACCTCCCTCTCAAAGCAATAAGTTCCATGGGAAGTAGCTATGTAACTGTGAGATTTTTTGGAAATTAATCTTTGTAGTTATTGGTCTTATTAGAGTTCTTTATATGTTGTACTGGAACACGATGATGATGGATATCCATGATGGAACTAGAAAGGGTTTGTAGTATATCTAGGTAAAGAATCAAGGGCATGATTCTCATGACGGATAGTACTCCTTTTCTGACTCTGATGATGATCTTTTGATGTGGAATGGTGATTGTGAAAGTCTTAAACCCAACTTGTATCTTCTTCCTAGGACAATTGAATATGATGTGGTCAGTGACAATACAACTCCTTTCTTTCAAATTTTAGGTTCATGGAACTTATTTTATGCACAACTTAGTTGAACAATGGAAATAATAGTTTTGAATCTTAAGTGATTTGTTTTGCACACATACCATCTTTACACGTGGATACAATTATGAACATATGATATAGATCAATGTGGACTTGAGCATGTGTAAGAAAGATGATCAAAAAGTAGATTATCATAATGAAAATTTGATTTTACAAAATGTATCTCTTCAACAAGAATGATTACATAATCATGTATGGTCCCATCTAGTTTCTTTGGTTGTATGGTCCTCATCTTCACATGAGCTAAACACAAGTTAATATCTTTCAAAATAGAAGTAAGGAATGCATCTCCTTCCTCTTGGATGGCTTGAAGTGCTATTGATTATATCCAAAGTCTAGTACATTAACTTTGAAGCACAAAGGATCTATAATGTTTGCTCACTTTTTTGTTGCTTTTGCATTAGGAGAAACTTTAGAATGTGCTACATATGATCTATGATGTGGTTGGTAGTTCTTATTCATTTTACATGTATGCCTTGATTGAAATTGTGACATAATTTATGGCATATGTTTCTTTTCTCATATGTGGGTAGTGTGCTTTGACTTTATAGTAGTGACTTTATAGCCTCTACTTGATGTGATGTTGGAATATGCATGTGTCTCATGATGCTTCCTTGAAGCTCTCCTTTTTGGATGACTTGGAATGGTTACTTCATGTTTCATCAGCCATGTTCCATTTGGAGGTATATTGAGTTCAAATGGTTCATCACCAATAATTAGTTGATCTATTCTTCCCCTTTGTGCATGTCCTTAGAATCTTTTTATGAATGGTCACATCTGTGGTAGTTGATCTTCATCATGCTCTTAGGAATGATTCTATGGACGATGCTATGAACTATTTTGATATTTTTAATCAACTTCACTCTGTCATATTGAACCACTCTATGATTGTATGGTGACCTCTGTTGCATGTAGACCACTTCATCCTCTCTGATGGGGCTTCATCCAAGGTGTTCATTATGTACCTTGAGCATGGATAGAATATACCACAACAACTTGTTAGTATAAAATAATCAAATGATGCCTCTTATGTAACTTGATTTCCAAGTTGAACCCTCAAAAACTTTTCGTGCATGACATTGATCATGATGCAAAGGACTTGTTGATAACCTCCAATTTTCACCTGAAATGTTGTATTGTAATTTCACGAAAACATTTCTAATTGTCAAACTCTTGCAAAAGTTTTTGGAAGAAAAGAAAGTGAGTATTATTCCAACTAGTCAACATGCATAGAACCACTAATATGACATGTACTTTTTAATAAATTACTATTGGATCTATAGTGGGACTTTTCCATCACTACTGTACTAGAATCTTGACTGATAAAAATCGATACATCAAAATTCTCCATATGACAATACAAAATGTAATATTTCAATGAATAAAATGAGCACAATTGAAAGAAACAAACAACATCTGAATGTGGAATGTACCTTACCTTTCACTATTCCAAGTCATTGATGATTAGTATCTTTAATATGAATTTGAGCCTATCACCACAACATGTACCAAAAAGATAAACATATACAAAATAATTAAAAAGGGATGTGAAAAGAGAATTAGTAGAGGTAGATTTTATTCTAGAAGAAAAACATTGATTTTTGAAGCCTCTATAGATTAAAAATTTATTTATTTATTGTTTTGTACAAATAGAAGCATATGTATATGAGTTCTTCATAAACTAAGAATATGATTTCTTCATTGACTCCTTTGTCATGGTTGCATGCTAAACATACCTAGGCATATTTTCTTTTATGTGTAAGTACTCTATGGAAATATAAATCATGTCCTCTTTATAATTCATCTTCCTAATGAATAACTTCTATAAGCATGGAGAAATGCTTGCGCACACATTTTCCTATCCATACTGTGTAATATTGGTGTCATTCTTTTGAAAAGAAGGAGAAGTAAGAGAAACTATTTAACAATTTAAAGTGCTTCTTTGGTGTTGATGAAGCACTTATTTCTCAGATGAATTACGTATGCAAGGGAAATATTGGTTTAATTCTTTTGAAAATATGAGAGTCAAGAAAAATATATACCTCATTGGAAGAATATGATGTCTGTGTCCTCCCACTCCACATGAAAGAGCTTCCAATGATGGTATTTTGTCTTTTTCCTCCTTAAAAATAGTAGATGAATACTGGAAAGTAAAATGAATAGTACATCTTTGATCACAAGGAAAGAATCACCCACCTACTTGGACATGAATATTTTCATCTCATGGGGGAAAAATTTCCTTGTGAGTGATTCCATTATTGTTAATCTTCTCCTTGGAGGAAATTGTTCGAGTACCCCATGGCTGCTAGAATTCAGATGGTAAAAGAGAGAAAGAGAGAAGAGAATCAAAATAAAATGTATAATGGACTAAGAAGTATCTGTACATAGAGAAAAGTACTTTTTTGATATGTGTATGGGTCATGGTGAGGTTTTCCATTCTATGTGAGTGAAAATGATAAAAATTTGAAAAACTCATTTTTTGAGTTAGGGAAAGTTACGAGTTTGATGATCTGGCACTTTACTTTTGGAGGAGTGTGAAAAAAGAGCTATTCTGAGTGATTTTATTAAAAATCCATATAAAAAAAGTAACTTCTGACATGTATATTAAGAAATGGGCCCTTTTTAGTAAGCAATAACTAAATGTGTGACTTTTTAAAAAAAAAAGTCATTTTTTTATTCACAAAGATGGAGGTATTTGATAATGTGTAAAGTGGAATCTCTCTCTCTTTCTTTTATAGAAGAGAGAGATGACCCTACTTGGGCCTAAAAAAAAGCCTAGTCTAGCCTACTAAAAAGTGTATATATTCAAGTTACGATCCAAAAATATGTGATGTTACAAACCAAGTTTTGCACATACAAGACTAAATCATTTTTGGACATCTACCAAAAAATTCACATACCAAGTTTTGCACGTACAAGACTAAATCATATTTGGACATCTACCAAAAAATTCACATCTTTGAACACCACCAAAAATTTTCATTTATATGAGCATCAAATAATACATCTACAATCATGAAAAGTTTATGGACACAAGACAAAGCATGTTCTTCTATGGAAGAGATCCAATTTCTTCACATGAGCTAAGATAATAGGACCGCAACCAATTTATGCACGAGGGAAATATAAAAATGTGAAATCAACCAAGGTGTTCACATCAATGTACACCAAAAGATGTCTATATACATGTGGATACCAATCAATATGTCCACATACAAATATCAACATCAAATCAAAATAATTTCAAACTCAAATTTTTAGATTGATATCCAATAATGTAGACTATTTTCTACCAAGCAACAAGAGTCACGTACACATAAAATCAAAAGAAAAAATAATTTCTATAATATTTTAGCAAAAATAGTTTTTCCAGTACTCATTATGTGCATCGACATACATATTCCAATGCACAATCAAATAATAATCAAAAGTCTTTCATAAACTCTTGCAAATCATAAAAATGATAAGCATCACTTTAAAGTGCTTCATCATTTTCATCATGTGTGCTATCGTCTTTTCTTCAAATGCAATATGTATGCCACAATCACCATTGACTACCACATCTTCTTTAATGAGGTTAGGAAAGACCACATGGCATGGAAGTATGTTTTTGAAATTTTAATCCTTATAAGATTTCAATAACTACTATTTTGCAAATTAATCTTGTAGTCTTCCTCTACATCTATGTTATTTTTCATGAACATGAAAATACATGATTTTCTAGTTCAACACAAAAGTCAGCACCAAACTCAACGTCTACTAGTTGAAAAGTGGAGGCATTCTAATTAGCATTCAATTAGCATGAATGCTTCCATTAATAGGTTGCCAACAAATGACATTCTTGAAAAGTTGTGAATTTCAGCCAAGATCGCCTTATGTAATTGGATCTCAACATGAATGGGTCCAAGCTATAAAGGAATTCTTTGAAAAGGTGAATGACATGTTTAGACTTGCGAGAGATAATACTAGGTGAGTTGAATACACATCTAGAGCATCTAATGATCCTCAAAGAATCAAGCTCAACTTTAAGGTAAGAGAGTATGTGTGCCTTAGATTTCCCTCTAGGTATGGAACCATGAATGTAGATCCCTCTCTCTATCGGGCTTTTTTGAGCTTTGCTACTGACAGTGTGTTCAATTTATGGTTTCGGTCTGCTAGTAGTGATGAACAGAATAGAGTAACACCTTAAAAAGAAGATTATGGAAGGAGAGGGTTCAGATCTTCAATTTCCGCATTAGCTACAAGGAACAGAGCCAAGACCGGAAGGCTACAAAGAGAAAGGCATCAACACCGGCTCTATTTTTTCCAAATTTAAGAAGAAATTGATTGCGTGAGAGATGAAGCCCTTGTCAATAGAGCTGCTCATCGATTGGGAGCTAGGAAGGAGCGCAGACCTAAGAGAGAGGATTAACAGGATATGACTGATTAATGGATGTGAGTGCTGTGAGTTGAGCCAAAATGGGAGTTGCCCTGAAGGAGTACGCAATAGGCATAGTAGATGTTGAGTGTGGAAGTAAGCGATGAGCTTATTGTATCTCCGGGGTCAGAGTTCTTGGTCGTATCTCTGTCATGAATAGAGAGGGTGGCAGTGGGCATGAGTAGCTCTTGGATATGGTGCAGATCACCAACGGAATGATAAGAGGAAATCTCTCACTCTCTCCCTCTCCTCTCACATCTCTCTCCGCCCTCCGCCCTCCTCACTCCGCTCTCCGCCCTCCTCACTCCGCCCTCCGCCCTCCTCACTCCACCCTCCGCCCTTACTCCTCCCCTCCTCTCTCTCTTTCTCTCTCTCTCTCTCCCCTCCCGCTCTTCCGCACCCGCCACCCGCATGAACCTCCCCTTCCGCATCCGCCACCCTCCACCCACATGAACCCCCTTCTCCCTTTCTCTTTCTCTCTCTCTCTCTATTTCTCTCTCTCTCCTCCCCACGTCCCTTCTTCCTTCTCTCTCTCTCTTTCTCTCTCTCTCTCCCCTCCCGCTCTTCTGCACCCGCCACCCGCATGAACCTCCCCTTCCGCATCCGCCACCCGCCACCCACATGAACCCCCTTCTTCCTTCTCTCTCTCTCTCTCTCTCTATTTCTCTCTCTCTCCTCCCCCCGTCCCTTCTTCCTTCTCTCTCTCTCTCTCTCTCTCTCTCTCTCTCTCTCTCTCTCTCTCTCTCTCTCTCTCTCTCTCTCTCTCTCTCTCTCTCTCTCTCTCTCTCTCTCTCTCTCTCTCTCTCTCTCTCTCTCTCTCTCTCTCTCTCTCTCTCTCTCTCTCTCTCTTTCTCTCTCTCTCTCTCTCCCCTCCCGCTCTTCCGCACCCGCCACCCGCATGAACCTCCCCTTCCGCATCCGCCACCCGCCACCCACATGAACCCCCTTCTTCCTTCTCTCTCTCTCTCTCTCTCTCTCTCTCTCTCTCTCTCTCTCTCTCTCTCTCTCTCTCTCTCTCTCTCTATTTCTCTCTCTCCTCCCCCCGTCCCTTCTTCCTTCTCTCTCTCTCTCTCTCTCTCTCTCTCTCTCTCTCTCTCTCTCTCTCTCTCTCTCTCTCTCTCTCTCTCTCTCTCTCTCTCTCTCTCTCTCTCTCTCTCTCTCTCTCTCTCTCTCTCTCTCTCTCTCTCTCTCTCTCTCTCTTTCTCTCTCTCTCTCTCCCCTCCCGCTCTTCCGCACCCGCCACCCGCATGAACCTCCCCTTCCGCATCCGCCACCCGCCACCCACATGAACCCCCTTCTTCCTTCTCTCTCTCTCTCTGTCTCTCTCTCTCTCTCTCTATTTCTCTCTCTCTCCTCCCCCCGTCCCTTCTTCCTTCTCTCTCTCTCTCTCTCTCTATTTCTCTCTCTCTCCTCCCCCCGTCCCTTCTTCCTTCTCTCTCTCTCTCTCTCTCTCTCTCTCTCTCTCTCTCTCTCTCTCTCTCTCTCTCTCTCTCTCTCTCTCTCTCTCTCTCTCTCTCTCTCTCTCTCTCTCTCTCTCTCTCTCTCTCTCTCTCTCTCTCTCTCTCTCTCTCTCTCTCTCTCTCTCTCTCTCTCTCTCTCTCTCTCTCTCTCTCTCTCTCTCTCTGTTTCTCTTCCCGCTGTAGTTCCCCGCCCCCGCCTCCGCCTAGCTCCCCTCACCCCGCCCGCTGTAGTCCCCCGCCCCCGCTGCACTCCTCCCCCGCGCCCCGCTGAAATCCCCCGCCCCCCGCCACCCGCCCAATTTCCCCGCCCCCGCTGCACTCCTTCCCCGCCCCCCGCTGCGTTACTCCCCCGCGCCCCGCAGAAATCTCCCGCCCCCGCCACCCGCCCAATTTCCCCCCCGCCCCGCTGCCCTCCTCCCCCGCCCCCGCTGCACTCCTTCCCCGCCCCCCGCTGCATTCCTCCCCCGCGCCCCGCAGAAATCTCCCGCCCCCGCCACCCGCCCAATTCCCCCCCGCCACCCGCTCAACATCCCCCTCACCTTTTACACATATGCTCACACCCCACACATACACATGCGGCCCACACCCACATGCACACACACATACCCTCATCCACCCACACCACACATACACATGCGGCCCACATCCATGCACACACACACATCCTCACATGTACTCACACACACAAACACATGCACACACCCATACACACGTGCATACACACACAATTACACACTCACACACACATACATTCACGCACACACTCACATGCATAATTACACATGCATACACACACAATTACACACATGCACACACACCTACCCTCATTCACACACGCGCACCCACACACACAAACACATGCACACAGTCACTCACAATCACAATCACATAGGAACAATGCAAAATTCCGGAGGCAATTCTTCAGTCCTGGCCATCTCAGGAGATGACAGATATGGAGTCATAAAGAGGACATTAAAATTCATCAAATACAAGCTTGATGAGTCTGAGGATGCAAATGAGTACTTCGAGCCAGCTTGGAGATGACCTTTCAAATTAAAGTATTTCTTGGGGCTCTAGGAATGGTAAAGTTACAAGTAAAATCTACCCTCCCTTTCTCACACTCAAGAGGAGTTTCTAAATCACCGGCAATGCAAAATAAGGGTCTCAATTTGACTACAAAAGAGGTATGGGATAAAAGTGTGCAGGATAAAATTGGAAGCAGGGAATAGTTTCTTGCCACCAACCATTCACGGCGACTACCTATTTTGTGGATCTAATTCAAATCAAGGGGAATAATTGACCTACCCCTCCAATCTTGGGTAATCAACCGGCACATGATCAGTGGATGTGAAGATTCGGCAAGGCCCTCTTGGCCTATTGGGGCCTATAAAATCAAAGGATTTGTGCTCATTTGGGGTTACATGTACACGGTACACACATTTTTGGTACATTTTTGGAGTTACATTGACGCATGTTTACGTGCAAAAGTTCTCTCTTGCACTTGGTGGTTTCAAGCCTATTGTAGGAGCTACTCTGTAGTGTGGATACAGAGGGTAGGCTTCTCAGTGGAGGGCTATGAGCACTATAATGTAAGAGAGTAGCTTGGATTTATTTTCTTTTCTGTGAGTCAGTGTGTTGATTAATCTCTATTCTCTTGAGAAATTCTACCACTTGTATCGTTCTGAGTTAGCCTGCATATCAGTGGCCCCTTATGCTGATCTGTTGGATTAGAGTTAATACTTTTAGGGTGGCTTGTCAGCCCTAAGCTTGCACTTTTGAGCATCACTCTGCCCAAACTTGTAATCGTCTGATTCGAATCAAGAAGTGTAAGGTCTTCCTTGGTCATTGGTTGTCCATATTTTCTGAAGTATTTACCACTCTGTGCAATCCGTGTTATCTACCTGCTCACAGAAATGTTAAAGGGTATACTTCCCTAAAGAGAACCCCCCTTGAGTAGGTGATGTACTGGACGTGTTTAATCTTCATTCTCTACTTTTGTTAAAAGCGGATACCCCAGTACCTCCTCTACAGTTTGGCACGCCCGGTGGGACCTTTGCATTTCCGTGAGAGGTATTTTGCCCTATTACATTTGCAAGTAGGTACATGACCCATACACGGGCAGGTAAGGAGTCTCTTCGTGTTCGGAGGAGCCTAAACAAGTTAGCAATAATCACGGCTAGTGAGTCTACCTCCCCTTTGCCTTCTCTAAATTTGTCCATTGATTTGGGTGCGACACCATTGTCAAAAGAAGGGTATAGGAGAACTCTAGACTTCTCCTCAGATACGTCCGAAGAAACACCAGTACAAATGGAGGATCTCTCTCATTTACTCTCCAGATTAAACATCAAATTCCCTACCTTCAAGGGACAAGCTTATGAGGATGCTGATGATCATGTGAGGAGATTCATCTCTTTATGCCGTGGAAGAGGTCTGCAAAATAGAGAGGATGCAATGCTGGCACTTTTTCCATCCATATTGGAGGGTCTTGCAGATAAATGGTATAGTCAATATGCAGATGGCCATTTCACTACATGGGAGGCTCTGAAGGCGGCATTCTCACAGACATTCCGACCAAGTGATTCCTCAGAAAGAGCTCTAGATCAGCTAGAGAATTTGAAGCTAAGATCAGGAGAATCTTTTCATGAACTTCACACTAGAACAAAAGCACTTGTTGCACGTCTGCCACATGCTCCAGGTGACTTTTTGGTTAAAAAGTGGATAGAGAAGGCTCTGCCCAGGTCATCTCAGCAGAAGCTTCGTGAGTCTCTTAGATTGGATGCCACCCTCAATGATTTTGTTGCAGCGGCATCACACATTGAAGAAGCAAGGCAACATTTTGAAGGGGATACACAACCTAAGTATGCTGCAGACCTGGATCCTATTGAGCAACTAAGGAGGGAACTGGAGGCATTAAAAATGCAACAAAATCAACAAGAAGAGAAGGTCTTGCCACCACTGCGACGCACGGATGATGAAGTAGCCCAACTTCGCCGTGAGTTAGAAGATTTGAAGACCACACAAGATATAAGGAGACAAATTTGGTGCACGATCTGTAACAACAATGGACATTCCAATGCTAATTGCCCTAACAAGGTAAGCTGTCAATTTTGTGGAAAGGATGGTCATGAAGCTAGAGATTGCTACTACCTCAAGGGTACACAGCAAAGAAGTAACCCTCAAACTTTGGATTCATACTATGCTAGTACTTCAAATACATCTAATAGAGAGGAGAATCGGCCTGCAAAGCCTAGGTATAATAGACCTTTGATGTGCTATCGTTGTGGTGAGTACGGCCACATGCAAAACAGGTGTTCTCTTCCAGAAGATGCACCTCCTTGTCAACATTGTCCAGAGGCCAAGGATCATTATACCAAAGACTGCCGAAGAGGTCGTCCTGCTCTAATTCACATGATTGCAGTCTCCCCACATGAAGAAGGAAAAACCACGCAGACTTATGCTGTTTCATCCTCTGCAATGCCCATGATGACTAGAGCTAGGCAAGCAGCTGCAACCCAGAGAGATGAACAACAAGGATTTCACGATAAAGAGGAAGAAAAGGAGTCTGGATGGAAGGACCAAGCAGAAATTGAAGGAGCTTATAATAAGATGACTACTTCTCTAAAGGGCCAACCAACAAGTCTGCAAGAAAACACTCAAGAGGTAAACATTGAACAGATCTTGAAGGGTATTCATCACAAGGTTAGTCTATATGAACTTATAAGGATGGATTCAAAAATAAGAAGTGACTTACTGAAGATTATACACTCTGCTCATTTAGTCCAATCACCTAGTATAGATGGATTCATGGTTGATTTTCCCCCTGCACCCTTAGCAGACTACCAAAGTTCAAGATTATCAGTTTGTATAAAGGATGAAGCTCTTACAGGTGTGATCATAGATGGAGGCTCTGGTATCAATTTGATGCCAGATTTTACAATGAAGAAGCTTAATTTGAACCCCACCAAAATGGCACCATTTACAGTTACACTAGCAGATCAACATCGGGTTGCGCCTCTTGGCATCATTGAAAAGGTACGGATGATAGTACAGGGTTGCCACTTTGTGTTGGATTTTGTTGTTATTGCACTTCCACAGGAGACTTCTTACCCTTTACTCCTGGGGAGACCTTGGCTGAGACAAGCAAAAGCTTTGCAAGATTGGGGAAAAAATAAACTATGGATTTCAACAAGCACCAATAGCCAACTGCAATTACATTTGGAAGAGGGATTTGATTCAGGAAAAACCACTGGATATACTGTGGATACTCAGGTAATGCCCTCTCTACCCCAAGAAGATGATACATTGTTAAATTGGATGATGGGAAGTGCAGAGTGTTGCACAGTGGAGATCAATGAAATTGAGGAAGAAGTTGGAGATAAGGAAATTACAGGAAAGGGCAATGAAGACCACAAGGTATTGGAGAATGAACAATTGAAGGAAAATACAAGCTTTGAGGAGGCAACCAATATAAAAATATCAGAGAAGGAAGATTATGAACCTAAGAGCAGAGAAGATCTTCCTTTTGCAGATATACCTCAAGGATGGATGAAAGAACATGTTGCAGAATATAAATTAAAATCCACTCCTGCATATAGTGGAGATGATCTCTCAAGCAAGACCAGTCCTGAAACATTGATTCAAGAAGTAAATTTAGGGGATGAAGAGAACCCTCAAATGGTCCATTTGGCATCCTGGTTGTGGCATTATCCTCTCTTGCTACAAAAGGTAACTTCTTTGCTTTTTACCTGTAAAAATGTCTTCGCATGGTCCTACAAAGATCTAACAGGGATACCAGAAGAGCTTGGGTTACATCGGATACCCTTAGTTGAGGGAGCCGCGCCAGTAAGAAGTAGACCATATCGACTCAATCCGAAATATGCAGAGGCTGTAAAAGCAGAAATTACAAAGCTAGAAGAAGCTGGTATAATTGTTCCAGTAGAACATTCCAGATGGCTTTCTTCTATGGTCATTGTACCCAAGAAAAATAGCGGAAAAATAAGAGTATGTGTTGATTTTCGTGCTTTGAATAAAGTGACTATTCAAGATGGATTTCCTCAGCCCTTCACAGAGCAAGTACTTGAAGAGGTAGCTGGTCACACTTTGTATAGTTTCTTGGATGGTTTTAGTGGCTACAATCAGATAGTGATCCATCCTGACGATAGGGACAAAACAGCCTTTGTCACTCCTTGGGGCACTTATGTCTATACTCGCATGGCTTTTGGTTTGAAGAATGCGCCAGCTTCATTTAATAGAACAATGTATCTGATATTGGGCAAATGGTTAACAACCTTTCTACACATTTTCATGGATGACTTTCAGTATTTTCAGGTACAGATAAGAGGGCAGCAGTTCAAGATTTCCATGACCATTTGGAAAATCTAAAAGAAATCTTTGAGCAATGTCTCAAAACAGGTTTAAAATTGAATCGTGATAAATGTCACTTTTTGGTCACTAAGGGCACTCTTCTTGGTCACATAGTATCTGCTGAAGGCATAACTGTTGACAATGGGATTACAATGGGACAAGACAAAATGTCCAGCATACAAGAGTAGATAAGGCTAGAACAAAGGACAAGACTACAACTCGAACTAGAACTTGGAGAGTACTTACTTGGAGATCGCAACTTTGTGAGCTCCCAACTCTGGCATTGGAAAGGTTGAGTATATATGTGGGAAACGCCTCCTTATATAGGTTTTCAAGGGTGGTTCTAGGGCTGTTATGAATTGATGATATCATTAATGATATCATCAATTTGAAAAAAGACCTTTGGGTGATAGAATTAGGCAAATAGACAGTCGATCTTAGTTTTTTTGCACGCTCTAGAGGTAATGGAAGCATTAGTTTCTCTAAATTCTGAACCAAACATGAGATATACAAATCCACGTGGAATCTAAGGTCGAGGAAGGTTTCCTTGTCCATTATATCCCTGTACACAAGGGAAACAACCTGTCATCAACCAAGATGAAAAACCATTACCATGTTGGGTGAGGTAACTCTATGATTCTAAACCCCATACCACAATCACCCAAAACAAATTGTAGATGGACTAGCCAATTATGGAGAATAGAGGAGCAAAGAAAGAAAGTGCCCATATTGTAGACAAAACCTTGATGGCTAAGCTCATTCAAGAAGAAGAAAAGGAACGAAGAAATGTGAAAGGGGCACTCCATGATCCATATTGGAGGGTTTTTATGCAAATAGAATATGACAACATCATGAAGAATGGAACTTGGGAGCTAGTTGATCACCCTCATAAGCACAAATCCATTGGCTTCAAATGGGTTTGGAAGCTAAAGTAGAAAGTTGATGGTACTTTGGAGACATACAAAGCAAGACTTGTTGCAAAGGATTACTCACAAGTTAAAGGGGTTGAATTTTGTGAATCATTTTCCCCTCCTACAAGGATGTCCATATTTCGAGTAGCAAAATATATGCTTGTGAATAAAAAATGGTAAGTCTATCACATGGATATGAAATCAGCATTCTGAATGGAAACCAAAAGGAGGAGGTATATGTATCTTGACCACCAAGGTCTGAGGCTCTCCATTAGAGAATAAGGTGTGTAAACTATAGAAGGCATTATATGGGTTAATACAAGCCCTTGGTGCATGGTACCAATGGATGGATAAGTATATCTTGGATCGAGGTTTCAAAATATGTGCTTCTAATGTAGGTTGCATTTATTTGATCAAATAATGGAAAAATACCAAATATGTTCATTTTATTCGTGGATTTCCAAATAAACCTGGGGGAAAAAAATCAAACACGGACTTGTTTTCGATCAAAAGGATTTTGATCAAAAGTGCTTTCGATCAAAAATTTATTTTTAAGAAAGAAATTATATTATTTTCATTCAATCGCCACACGTGCGTCTTCATAAGTTCATAGATCTCCACTACTACCATACCACTCATAGAGCCCTTTCCTCACCATACCATTCAATTATTGCTTTATTTTTCATTTATTATTTATTTGATTGTGATATTTATAGTGTCATGCATATGTTATGATTCATATATGCGTCTCTTATATATGTATGATTTGTATTCATGTAATTAGTTTTATGTATTTTAATCATCATCCGTATACATGTTCCACTCACAAAAGTGTTTATTACTTGTATATGTTGATGAATAAAATTTGAAATAAACCACTATTGTTATTGTCTTCTCACTACATCGATTCTTACTTTCACAGTAGTATAGTACTGAGCAATAGATCTATTGAGATCGTTTGAATTGCCATCTCCATTCTTACTCTCTCAATAGTATAGGAGTGTATAGGGACTATTGTGATTTTTTTATTCTTTAAATCTTACTCTCACAATAGCACTTAGATTCCTCTGAGCATAATTATATTGTAGGTCATAAGGTGTGTATAGAAACTATTGTGATTCTTTGATTCTTTGATTCTTTGACTCTTACTATCACAAGAGTTATATACACTCATGTGACAAGAATCAACAGTATAGTGAGTGTATATGAACTATTATGAATGATTGATTCTTTGTATCTTACATTCTTAATAGTTACATTGATTCACTTGAACATGATAATTGTACTTTCTATTTAATTATAAATCTACTTATCTAACTATCTATCCATATTTCTATCATTTCTCTACACATACTATTGATCTATCTATCCAACACGTACTGATGTATCTATTTATATGTGTACTTAAAATGTATTTAAGTATCTATCATTTTATTTATGAGATTTATTTGTTATTATTGCTTTTAGAGATTGGTGTTTAAAGATGTAATATCAGTTCTGATTCAATTTTATATGAGATTCCATTTTTTATATTTGCGTAAATAGTAGGTAAAATAAATAAAGCACGAGCGAAAGTTTTTGGAAGATTTTGTCTGTTGATACGTGTATGGAATGAGAGAAGAACAAATCATTATAGCAATGGACATATCCAATTACAAAAATGTCATTGAACAACAATTTAGAATAGCATATACTAATATTAAAGATAAATTTGGAAGTATATTAGGAGGAGCACAAGTATTAGATGAATAAATGTCCAAATATCTCACTCGTATCTTTGGATAGATAATCAAAATAGTAGAGTCATCGACATTGGATACCACCACAATGCGTGGATTCATTGGCAAAATCAAATTTGCCGATTTACATTATCAAAGAATGAAGAGAGGAAAACGAGTGAGACCCGACATGACTGAATAGGGAGAGAGATCAACAATAGATCCAAATGCAAATGATATACATGTGAATATGGGAGATCAAACATCGAAAATAGTCAAGAATTAGCTTAAGCTTGTAAAACACAAAGATATTTAGTTCTCCAATCTGTACAATTGTGTTAGAGATGCCTTAGGTCCAAATCCCCTTCCAAATATCACTTTTGAGCCCTGTAAAATCAGAATTTCTCTACAAAACTTTGTAGATATGATCAAATTATCTTAAACATAAAATTTCATTATTACCTATCATTAGGGGAAAAAATCAACCTTACATGGGCCCTTTGGACTAAGGAGTGATTAGTGATGGACCAATGAGAAGAGGGCGGTAGGCACAGTCTAGTCCTTTAATCACATAGACTAGGCATAGGCTTCTCTAGTTTTTGTGTGGTCAAAGAGAACAAAACCACCTAGAACTCTTGGTTTTCGTTGTGTGAATGGTTTTGAAAGGCTTGAAAATGCATTACAACCATTGATTGTCTTAATGATCCAAAGGTGGAGGTTGTGTGGCAAAATTCAAGGCAATATTGTTTATGAATCCTTGGATCTATACGACTTTCAATGGCTGAGATCAGATTCTTTCTAAAAAAATTTGCCATTCAAAATCCACCCTTCGATTGGATCCTCGATTGGACAATATCCCGTGAAAAGGGCTGATTTTTTGTGCCATAATTTCTAGCCATTGGATCTTCATATGATCTGATGGCTGAGGTTTAAATCTATAATTGAAAAGGTGTCTTTACGCTTGGGCCATTGGATCAATTCATGCATTGGACGGCTTCCACGGACTGCACCACTTTCACTCAGCCCCAAATGGATTCGTGAAGGTCGAATGGACAAGAATGATGCAGAAGTATGCTCAAAAAAATTAGTTGCATTCTGCTAACTCCCATGCATGTCAGACATTCTCTCTCTAGTAATTTATTCCCTTCAATCTTGACCATTAAAAAGAAGCATCCAAAGTGCATAAAAATTTCAATTTTCAAATTCAAGCACAAAATTTATTTCAATACTATTTTATTTGGAAATACCACTAGTGGTTTTCTAAGTCCCTTTAATCTTCTAGATTAAGCTTTTTAATCCCTAAAAATTAGGGATCCTTACAAGGCCCATGCAAGGTTTTTTTCCCCTAATGCAGATCTTCTTTTTTTTTGGGAAATCAATATGGTATCTTATAATTCTCCCCCTCTTTGAAGAACTCTATCCTCAAAATTTGAAAGAAGGATAATGTTCCATAAACGCATCTAAACCAACCCATACCTATAGGTCTTCTTTTTTTTTTGGGAAATCAATATGGTATCTTATAATTCTCCCCCTCTTTGAAGAACTCTATCCTCAGATTTTGAAAGAAGGATAATTTTTTATAAACTCATCTAAAATCAATAGGATATGCAAACCACTTAACTAAAATTTCCACTATTTCATGATTTTTAAGATGTCTAATCCTCTTATCCATTATAGCTTCTGGTTCAAGCTCAAAAGTGGCATCTCCCTTCAACTTAGATTTGTCTTGTGAAATGTGATCAGCATTAGGAACATACTTTCTAAGTAATCCAACATGGAAAACTAGGTGAATTCTCAAAGTTTTAGGCACATCAAGCAAATATGCAACAGAATCAAGTTTATTTAAGATTTTAAAATGACCAACCTAATGTGGAGACAATCGATGATCTTTGCCTAAAACCAGATTTGATTTTAGAAGGTCTCACATTAAAAAAAAGCTAGATTGTTTGTTCTAAATTCCAAGGGCCTCTTTTGAGATTATGATATAACTTTTGACATTTCTGTGCATCTTTAATGTTCTTCTTTAGCTTATTCAGCTCCAAATCCATGTTTTCAAGCATCTATTTGGATATCTACACCAAATTTTTTGAATTAAAAAGTGAATGAGGTAGCGAACAATTATAGCCATAGATTGCTTCAAAAGGTGTCATCTTAATAGACGAATGCCATGCACTATTATATGCATACTCAACCAGAGGCAAGTACTCAGTCCAATTGTTTTGCTTATCATTTGCATACATAGATAACATATCCTCAAGCACCCGGCTAACCCTCTCGATCTCACCATCAGTTTGAGGATGAAATTTAATATTGGTGTATAATTCTGTTCCTATGGATTGAAATGTTGCTTTATAAAAATTAGACGTGAACCTCACATCCCTATTAGAAATTATACTTTTAGGTATACCATGTAACCTAAAAAATTTCTTTCATGAAAAGTTTAGCAACATGCATAGTTGTATCAGTTTTCGTCATGGGAAGAAAATGTGCCATCTTTGTAAGATGATCCACAACAATAAAGATGGTATCATGCCTACCTCTAGACACAAGCAACTTTGTTATGAAATCCATAGAGATGGATTGCCATTTCTTATCAGGCACATCTAGTGGTTATAACATATTTGGACTCCTTTTAAATTCAGCCTTAACTTTTTGACATTTCAAACATTCTTTCACATACCTCCTAATGTCATATCTCATATGCAGAAAATAATAGGATTTTTCACTTTAGCATAAGTCCTAGAAAAACTAGGATGTGCAGAGAAACGTGCATCTTGATAGTCATGCATAATCTTTTCTTTCAAAATAGATTTTGAAGAAATTTGTAAATGAGAGTTTCAATACAAATCATTATTTTTCAAATAAATTTTTTCCCTAAAGTATAGAATGTGGATTTTCATACAAAACTTTCAAGATTTTTGCATAATACAAACTTCTTTTAATTCTTTTTTAATATCAAAATCAAAGGATGAAATAGAAATTGAATTGCACAAAGGTTTTTGACTCAAAGCATCATCCACTTTGTTTTCTTTTTGTGCTAAGCATTTAATATCAAAATCATATTCACTTAGCAATTTGATCGATTGTTTTTGTCTATTGTTAAGTAAAGGTTGGGTAACAATATATTTAAGGCTTTGATGATCTTCTCTTAATTCAAACTTTACTCCAAGCAATAAGTGTCTCCAATGTTTGAGTGCACGAACAACCGCAAGCATTTCCAAGTCACGTGTTGTATAATTTGATTCATGTTTCCTTAGTTTTCTTGACTCATAATCCACTACCCTTTCTTCTTGTGAAAGTACACATCCGATTTGACTTCCATTAGCATCACATGCAACAATAAATAGCCTCCCTAACTCAGGTATTTTTAGCACACAATTTTCAATAATTTTCTATTTTAATTCTTTAAATGCATTTTCACATTCATCATTCCATGTGAAGTCTCTGTTTTTCTTTGTCAATTCTGTAAGAGGATTTGCATTTCAAGAAAACCCCCTAATGTGTGCCCTCTCATATTGTGCCAAATGAAGGAAGCTTCTCACATCTCTCACACATTTGGGTATAGGCTAGTCAATTATGCTTTTAACTTTCTCGGGATCTATGTGAATCCCTTCCTTAGAAACAATTCTCCCCAAATAAGTCACTTCCCCCTTTGCAAAAAAAACATTTACTCATCTTACCATATAGTTTATGCTCTCTGAGATTTTGGGAAGTCTTTTTGAGATGCAATGCATGTTCATCATCATCGTTAGTATACACAAAATAATTGTCAAGAAAAACTAAAATAAATTCATCGAGATATTCATGAAACACATTATTCATCAAACACATAAATGTGACAGAAGCATTTGTCAATCTAAAAGGAAAATCTATGAACTAATAATGACCATATCATGTTCTAAAAGTGGTTTTGGGTATGTCCTCAGACTTTACTCTAATTTGATGATACCCTAATCTTAAGTGAATTTTAGTGAATATTGTGGCACCACTCAATTGACTCAGCAATTCACCTATATGTGGAAGTGGATACTTGTTCTTAATGGTCTTCTTGTTCAATCTTCTATAGTCAATGCAAAGTCTATATGAACCACCTTTCTTTTTTTGAAACAAAACAGGTGCTCCCCAAGGTGAAACACTAGGTCTTATCAACCTCTTCTTCAATAGATCATCTAATTCGAGCTTAAACTCTTTCAATTCATCAATATTGAACCCATAAGGTGCTCTTGAATAAGTCTCACTTCCTGGATAGAGTTCTAAACCGTGGTCAATTTTCCTAGGAGGAGGCATGCCCGATAGATCATCAAGAAATACATCTCTGTGCTCATCTAAAAGTTTTCTGACTTATTCGGGTAGTTCTTCTTTATTCTTCTCATGAAGGTCATTCACATAAACCAAATATGTCTAACAACCATGCCGAGTATCCCTAATCAACTTTATATCAAAAATAGAAGAAAAACCTGAATTACACTCACCTACAAGATGATGTTCCTCCCCCTCTATTTTCAATGTAAGTATCCCACTTTCCCAATCAATCACAATACTCTTGTGAATTAACCAGTGCATGCCAATGATTACATCACATTCTCTCATTTCAATTACATGGAACTTATGTTCACCTAACATAAAGTCAAGATTCTAAATCACCTTGGAGTATATTGTATCCTACCATTAGCCATCTGTACATGTCTTTTGGTCTACATCTCAATATGCAATCCTAAAGCCTCTACTAACTTATGTGAAAGGAAACAATTTATACTACCAAAATCAATAAAAAAACTAACATTATGTGAGGATATGTCCCCCATAATCCTAATCACCAATGCCATTCAATGAGAAGAAGTTGCCATGCATTGAACTCCAGGGGTAGAACACTTACCTTGATCATTTGCTTCCTCAATTGTTCTGTTTTCCTCTTGTAGGTGAGCTAGTCGCCTGCATAGAATGATTGATGGCCTTGCTTGGACATTAAAAAGTGCAATGTGTTGATATATTTAGGTAATGATGTGTGTAAACACTCTAGGACCACCGAGACACTGTTTTCCCTCTTTAAGAGGTTTTTTCCCCTGGCTTGTATATATGCCTATTTCCCTAATGAGCTACTTATCTTTGTACATTTTAGTGGCAATTCATTCAGTATTGTGTGTTGTGCTCCAAGCTTCTTCTTCTTCCTTGTGTTGTTTGCATGCTTCCATAGATGTCTAACTCCAAGAAGTGGTATTAGAGCAGGTTGTCGCTTCATCTAGGGCGTCGTCGACACCCCTCTAGTCACAGTCTCAGAATCGCATGAAATTTTGTACACATACTTAGGGTGATTAGGAGATCAAAAACACCTTCAGTATGTGCTTCCAAAATCATGATCTCACCTCCTTTCGACATCCGAATGCACTATCACAGTGCTTGTGCAGGCTATTTCTTCTTTTTGTGACAAAGACATATACCAGTTTTGGTTCACTAGTATAAGCGTCTCGAAGATTGCTATAGGTTTAGCAGAACCTGTCAAGGTACTTTTGTTCAAATTTTTAAAATACAGTCATTTTTTTGCATCAGGGTATTTTAGTAAGTGGCCATGGCTAAAAGCAGTGATGTATTCCGTATGTTAGCTATTGAGGATACGTTGGATGGTACCAATTACCCATTGTGGGCTTATATGATGTGTCATGTATTGGTTGTAAAAGGACTATGGAACATTGTGTAGGGTGTTGAAAAACCCTATTACACCTGCAAATACAGGTATTAAAGTTGATGCAGATGGCCTTGAAGATGTTGATATTCTTTATATTCCTATTTTTGTAGTTTCTACTACACCTACTGTAGAGCAAATTCATTGGGATGGCAGAGATGCTCAGGCATATGCATTGATAGTCTTTTTTGTCAAACATGCCACTATTCCTCGCATTCGCTCTTGTAGAACAGTTACTAAGGATGCTTGGGATACACTTAGCACATTGTATCAGGCTAGGAATGAGGTTCGTTTTGCTTACCTCCGAAAACAGTTGGAGAGTGAGCATATGAATGAAGGTGATTCTATGGAAAATTTTCTAACAAAGATCAAAGACTTGAAGGAACAATTGATTTCTGTTGTTGAAGTTATACTAGATATCTCACTTTTGCAGACCGTTCTGAATGGTCTTCCTCATTCTTATCATAGTTTTGCTTCTACTCTTCTTTTGATGATGAAAGGCAATCCAAATGCCTTGTCATTTGAGGAGTTAGTTTTTGTTTTGTTGTAGGAAGATTAGTCTAGGTAGAAGAGGTCTATTATGCGTGTTGTAGATCAAGCTTTCCTAGCTAATCAGAAGGGCAAAGGTAATTGGAGCTCATCTACTAGTAAGCAGAAATCTGCAAATGTTGCACATTCGAAGAAGGAAGACAAAGATGAGAAGAAATAAAAAAAGCAAAAACTGTTTTGAAAATATTGTAAAGAAAATGATCATGTCATTAAGAGCTGTCCAAAACTGTCTGCTAAAGAGACGAAGAAAAAGGAGGCTGGAATGGTTGTTGCAAAGGCCTCTACACCAAAAAACAGAGTCTGCTAATCTTGTGTAGAATGAAGAATGGCCATTGACTACTATTTGTAGTTTTGACCCATCTTCTCATGAGTAGTGTATGTTTGTAGTAGACTTAGATGTTTGGTATTTTAATAGTGGGGCAACCAAACATATTACCTCGCAGCACACTTTCTTCTTCACTTGAGACTTCCCCTACAGGAAAAATTGTCACATGCGCCAACAACTCCTCTTATCCTATCATGGGAGTTGGTAAGATCATTCTAACTACTGCTGATGGTAGTTGTGTCACTTTGTCAGATGCTTTATTTGTGCCAAAGATCAAGAAGAATCTATTATCAGTTTCAGCTTTAAAAAAGATTGGCTTGGTTGTGAAATTTGTTGATGATAGGAGTATAGTTCATGATTTGTCAAATGGAAACGTGATTATTGCTTCTGGCATTTTATGTCATGGGTTGTACAAGATCATAGATTATGAAAGATTTGTGAATGATGCAGCATATGTAGTACATGATTCTCAGGCTATGTCAGATGCAAAGCTTTGGCATGCATGCTTTGGTCATTTGAATTTTGCTAGTTTGCTATGCCTGTAGAAATTTGAAATGGTATCCTCTTTGCCCAAACTTGAGGCACCCAGTAAAAATGTATGTGAAGGCTATATTTTGGGCAAAATGCAGCGTTCCTCCTTCCCAAAAGATGGTTTAGTTCAGGCTACTCAGAAATTGTTGCTTGTTCATAGTGATGTCTGTGGTCCTATGCAGACACCTTCTTTTGGAAACTACCTTTACTTTGTGACTTTCATCGATGATTTTTCCAGGCATGCATGGGTATCTCCATTGAAGACAAAGTCCAAAGTGTTTATGTGTTTCAAACAATTTCTAGTTTTGGCTGAAAATATGTCAATATGTAAAATGGGCACCCTCCGTTATGATCGAGAGGGGGAATATATGTCTTCTAACTTTAATGCATTTCTAGTTGAATGTGGGATAAAACATCAGTATACAGTTTCATATACACCTCAATAGAATGGAGTTGTCGAATGGAAGAATAGGTCTCATGGAGATGGGGAGGTGTATGGTCAAGAGTCAGGCTTTACCACAGTTTCTAGCTCGAGGCTTTCATGTGTGCAGCATATGTACTTAATCAGTGTCCCACTAATGCACTACATTATATCACTCCATATGAGGATTGCCATGGTTGCAAGCCATCAATTGCTCATTTGCGTGTTTTTGGTTTTTTGGCATATGCATTAGTGCCTAAACAACATCATAAGAAACCGGATGATAAAGCAGTAAAATGTATTTTTGTGGGGTATAATTCTGAAAGCAAAGGTTGTTGTCTGTATCACCCATAGAGTAAACACATTTTGGTTGGCCGTGATGTTGTTTTTGTGGAAGATGCTATTCAGCCTTTACTTCTGTGTACGAAGAAGACATCTGTTAGCTCCAAAGACATGTATGATACTTTGCTGCCTCTTTTTACAGGTGGACAATCTAGTGTTGGTCCTTATGAGGCAACTTCTTAGCCATTGCAGGTTTCATGTGATCATGCAGATCATTCTATTTCTGATGTAGATTTACATGATGCACTTTATGATGAGAGAGTTGATATGCCAAAATGGCTGGTGCAAACTTTACGTGATAGAAAATTAGATGCACCTCTGTCATATCATACTCGTTCAAGCTCTCATAGTGCCTCTTTTGCATCACATTGCTATTGTATGGCTGCGTATAGTCTCTATGATGAGACTGAGCCTGTTTCTTTTGATGAAGCACAAAATTCTGAACATTGGATGGCTGCAATGCAATCTGAATATGATGCTATCATGAAAAATGGTACATGGTCTTTATGAGACTTGCCTCTTGGCAAGAAGGCCATTGACACTAAGTGGTTACACAAGCTAAAGCATAAACTTGATGGAATAATTGAGAGGTATAAGGCTAGGACTGTTGCAAAGGGTTATGCTCAGGAAAGAGACATTGATTTCGATGAGACCTTTGGTCCTACTTGCTAAATGACTACTATTCATAGCATCTATGTACTTGCATCTCATCATGATTGAATGTACATCAATTGGACATTAAAATAGCATTTCTAAATGGTGACTTGCATGAAGAAGTGTATGTTTTTCAGCCCCGTGGCTTTATGCAGAAAGGGCATGAAAACAAGGTGTGCAGGTTGAAGAAGGCATTATATGGTTTAAAGCAAGCACCACGTGGTATGAAAAAGTACATGCCTATCTGATTGCACATGATTTTGAAAACAGTCCAGCTGAAAGCACCTTTTATGTTAAGCGTGCTAGTGATGTGCTTCCAATCATTGTTGTGTACGTTGATGACATGCTGCTCACTAATCCTCATGAGAAATATATTGCTGGTTTTAGACTTTTCCTACATTGTGCCTAAAGAGTTGAGGAGAGATAGTTCATCAAACTATTTGCAAGGGCCAGTTCAATTCTCTTCCCTAGGGATCCGCCAACTGGGGCAGCCCTGTGGGAGGGATATCGGATTTCACGCGTTTCTGTGTTTTTGGTTTGTCCGGGCAGGATGGTACTCCCACTAAAAAATCAATGCCTCATTTGAAATGTTTGAATTGGGGAATTTGCATCATTATTTGGGCATTCAGTTCATGCATGTTAATGGTGGAATAGCTTTGTGTCAAACAAAATATATTGACACATTATTGCAGCATTTTGGCCTTGAAGACTGTAAACCTATTGCCAATCCTATGGAGATAGATGAAGGAATTAGAAAAAATATTGTATGAGAGAAAGGTAGAGTACTCTTAGTAGAAAGCCTTTACTTGATTGAAAATTTTATACTTCCTATGTTTTATGTCTCATTCGGTTACATGAAGATAGGTTAACGAAGACATTTATCATGTTTTTACATCTCTCTCTAGAATTTCTAATTTTGCAAGGCTCAAAAGTGATATTTGGAAGTACATTTGGACATCTCTAACACTATTCTATAGATCGAGGAACTGGATATCTTTGTCTCTCACATGCTCAAGATAAATCCTCATTGTTTTTGAGTCACAAGGCTTGGAAAAGTGTCGTTTTTAGGTAATTTACAAAAAAGAGAAGCCTTGATTCATCTTTTTCATGCTCGTAGATTTAGAAAACACACATTGGTATGTGGGCTATTTTGGGTGATGTCCATGTGTATGAGTATGTTGCAGGGATTGCCTCTATTTTTGCACGTATGATTCTTGAGGTGGACATGAAAAGTAGACACATGGGCACTTGAGGTACTATAAATGCTTTCACGGACCTCAATGATCAAGGTGGTAATGATGTGAACACATTGAATGCACATAAAGCTAGATGACAATGTGAACCTGAAGAAGATGATGATGTAGGGGAGTCTGCACTTAAGCAAGTGTTTAAAAGAGCAAAATTAAATGAATATGATAGTGAGAAGAAAACCAGAGAGGATCATGAAGCATGGATCAATGATCTTGAAGATTTCTTTGATTTGGGCATGTTTAGCAAGGAATCAAAAGCAAATGTGGCAATTTTGCATCTGCGAGGAGTTGCCAAATTGTGGTGGGAATCATACATGCAAATGAAGGCACGTGAAAATATCCTAAACATAAATTTTCATTATTACCTGCACATCTTTTTTTTTTTTTTTGAGAAATCAATACGGTATTTTACATTCACCTTGAATGTGGAAATTCTTGAAATGAATGCAGCCATGTTTTCAAACGGTGAAAGTGTTATTGTTGACATGGAGATTGCCACAAGAGAATTGGACATGCAAAATTGCAGAGGCTCAAGTTTATCAGTCAAAGGATCTTATTAAGGGACTACCAAATTTTGAGGTTGCACAGATACACAAGGTATGTGAAGCATGCCAATTTGGTAAACATTCAAGGGCATCATTTCCATATTATAAGAATTTCAGTGAGAATGTGCTAAAAATAATACATACAAATGTTTTGGATCTTGCAAAGACCACATCTATGGGAGGTTGTAGGTTTCTTTTCACTTCCATGGATGATCGTACATAAAAATTATGGATAGGACCATGGGCAAGAGTATGTGCATGAATGTAATAGTGCTAATGCACTATGTTGTTGCATTCTCAAGCTTGATGTTGAATCTCATCCTAAGTAAGTTGATCCTGCTTTCAAAGGAGCTCTTCTTGATTCTTGGTTAGCTGATCTTGTTTGGCCTTTATGGAATCCTCGAGTTCAGTGAGTCTCCTTACCCATTTCTTGGCTTTTCTACCTTTGTTGAGTCATCCAAGTCCCCTTCACGGCTTGGGAATCCCTAGGAGGCTGGTCTTCCTCACTCGTCGAACTATTTTGATCAAGCACTTTTTTTCTTTCGGAGCAAGAATGCACACAAATATCTCCAACAAGAAGTAGAAGCTTAGGAACACAACACACAATGTATTATTAACTGTGGATTGTACAAAGATAAGTAGAGTATTCAAGTTGTGGGCATATATATACAAGAAGAAGGAAAAAACCTCTTAAAGAGGGAAAAGAGTGTCCCTATTAGTTCTAAATGTCTTATACACATCACCACCACAATATATAAATAAATCATGGATGAAGGAGTTCATAGATCCAATCCTTTGAGAGCTGGTTTTTTCAACTTCTTCAAAAATTTGAAAGAAAATTAGAGTAATCAAAACATGGAGCAGTTTAGGAGCACTATAAATGAAGTGAAGTAAACCAAGTCATTCGATCCCCTCTTAGCATGTTGAATACATATGAAGAATTAAAAAATTAGCATGCATATTCAAAGAAGTTCAAATCACACTAGTCCTACTCATGACAAAGTTTAGATTATCCCATACTTAGACTCATGATGACTCCAACATACCAAAAGAAAAGATCTAATTAAGTATTCAAGAGATTTTTCGTGCATTCTTAGGAAGGATTCAGACTGAGCGGCGACAGCACAGTGCCACACACCGAGTCCAATTACACGAAGCCATTTGTACACTTACACAGCAATAGCATTCAGACTGGGTGGTGGAACAGAGAAAGAGCTTGCTAACTAGGCGGCACAAAATCCCATGCAGAGTTCTGACCCCCCCCTCCTCTGCCCCACGACGATATATAGTTCCACATGGAGTTTTACATTATAAAATTCATATTTTTAGAGGTTTTTAATCCTGTTTAAGTCAAACTTTTACAAAAGAATTTATAAGATATTCATTTTAATTGTTCAGTCTATTGTCCTTTTCTATTCAAGTGTGAATAGATGGGTGGTGGAACACCTCATGATATGCAATTTTAGGTGGAATCAAAGCATTTTGTATGCTTGTTCCGCCGTTTCAATGTGAAGCCACCCTTAATCTCAAGTTTTTGCTTTGTCATCTAGATGTCACCAATATATCCATTTAGGCACCTCTCAATGCTATTGAAGATTTTCCAAGATCAGTTACAACGTTGTAACTTAGAAAGATTTATTTATAGCATTTGTTGGATTTTTCACTCACTACATATTTCATCACCTATTCAATCCTATTGATGTTCTTTTAAGAGACTTTATGTTCCTCAAGTAACCCGCTAGGAAAAGTCTTGATCATAATCTCCATCTCTAAATTCGCTACCATTTCTTGTGCCCATTCATTCTTCCCCCTCCAACTTTGAGCATTCATTTAAGCTTGAATACGAAGAATAACAAGGACTTTGCTCATTTCAGTGCTATTTTATTGCAGTCCTCTTCAATCCAATGCTGACGGAATTCACTATGTATCGAAAATTTTGTTGTCTCTGAGCTTTTTGATGTCGACCAAAAATCTGTTTCCTTGCCTGGGAGGGCGTTCAAGTGCATGGCGCCGCTGGATGATACATACATCTAACCGTGGACAGCATCATCTTGCTTTGACACCAGAATATCCTTTCTCAATGCTTTAAAATCTTGCAATGAAAATGGACAGGACTCTCAATCCATTACCTTCAGCCTAAGCATGCACATGAAGATCAATCAGACTAGTCTGTTTTCGCCAAGGAAATGATTGTTGTCATCTGCATTTGGGCACTCAACTCCATTAAAAAATGAAGCACGCAATATAGCAAGAACTGTGTCCCAAGGATTTCTTAGGAAGCCTCTAGATGCGAAGTATTATCTCGCTATGTCTTTCTATGGCTTGTATCCGTGCATTGCAGGACCCAAGCTCATCCCCCATGATGTGAAGTCATAAGCCCGCTCAATGTCCATGATTTGGAGAAGAATACCCACGCTTACCTCTCATCATCCTGCATTGACAATGAGACTCCTGATCACCATCAGAAATAAGGAAGGACAGCTAAGCCATAGCGACGAAAAAACGTGGCAGAGGTAGTACTTGGCCGAAACATGAACATGATCGCGAGAGTAAGATTGAGGTGGAAGAAGGACGTGAGCAATCGTGATCGGGAACACTCATCTCGGGAGAGAGGGCGTTACGTACTGTAGGCTGCCAAGGACAACATTGTTGTCATCTGCTTCAAAAGCTCAGCTCCATTAGAAAATGAAGCAGGCGAAGAATATGGGCAGTATGAAAAGCCTCTAATCCAAGTCTTCTCTTACTATGGCTTCCATCCGTGCAGTCCAGTATTGAGTCTCATATCCGAAGTTTTGTCTTGCTATGGCTCGCATCTGTGCAATGCAGTATATCAACGTCATCTCCATATGTGAAGCCATAAGCCGACCATTGTCCATGATTTGGATCAGAATACCCACGCCTACCTCTCATCATCCTGCGTTGAGAATGGACGTCATCAATTCCATCAGAAACACGGAAGGAAAGCTAAAACTCAGCGACGAAAAGACACGGAAGAGGTAGTACGACATGAATATGATAGCAGAGCGCAAAAATGAGGTGGAAGAGGGGACGAGAGCGATGGTGAGCGGGAACAATCATCTCCGGAGAGAGGGCGAACCTCTTTCAATCACGGCAGACCCCGCGCTCACGTCACGTACCCCTCGCGGGGGCGGCAGGTTCACACTCGTGCGTCGAAGTTTCCTTTTCATGCACAGCGCACAGGGAGAAACTCCGGAGAAACGTCCCTACAGGGATTCATCACCCCGCTCGCATTAATGTGCAGAGCAGAAGGCGACGAATACCTCCAGGCGAGACAAGCAACAGCCCGTCACTGCCAGTACACCGGTTTAGGGTTGAAGTGGTCAGTAGCGCGAGACCGACGGTTTCGCTGCACTACTAACACATCGAGGGAGTGATTCCCTGCCCTCTCAGCTAATCCACCCCCTCCAGGATGTAAAAATTAACTTGGACGATCTTCATTTTGACAGCCACATTGTTAAAAAGTTCTTGTATGTGGTATTGAATCGCTCCACCATACGAGTCGTATATGCAGTTATTTGGCGCTCAAAATTGGTTACCCCTCTTTTCTTTTGTTTTTTAGACCCTTCTTCCTTTTTATCCAAGGAAAAATTTCAAATGTATTTCAATATGCACTTACGTCTCCAACAATTCATGAACATTAATGTCCTGTTAGTTCCATCGCAAGGTACCAAAATTATTATGTTCCAAAATTTGGTCAAGGCTTAGCATGGTGAAGTATTATCATGCTCCACAGTTAGGATGAAAGACTAGAATAGTGTTATGAAGTTAGTTGACCTACAAGGGCTTAAGTCAAGAAGAATTTTTCTAGTAAGATTAGGTAAGATAAGCTTAGCATAGTGGTCAAATCTAATGGATGGGAAGGACAAGGTCTCGGATTCAAATCTCACGAGTGGTGCCTTCAAATCTCTTGTGTGATATCAAAATGTATTCTGCCAAATCTCATGTGTGATAGATATCAAAAGGTATTCTACCAAAGACTCTTTAAAACCGTCTAGAAGCAGCCATTTCACGTTCAACTGAATTAGTTCGACCAAATGAGAACACTTGATAGACTTACAACTAGTAGATGTTAAAGAATTAGGACAATTCCCACACACATGTGCACTTGCCTAAAATTGACCCTTTAGCTTGGAACTATTTAAGAGATGATTATAAGATGAGCACCACCTCTTCTCGATGCAGTTAGGCTAGACTATGCTATGCAACTATTGAATAAGTACCCATTACTTGATTTTAAGTAGCTCCGACAACTATCTTTCATAACTAGTGAGATAACTCTCTCTCATAAGTAGTGAAAAGTGTGTGAGACTCGAAAAAGTAAAAATGAATAGGTCATGTGGAAAAACTCACATATGGATAAGAGTGAGTGGAGGAGGATAGAGTGAGCTTTCACTTAATCCAATGTTGTAATTTCTTTGTTTAATGTGGTGTCTTTTGTTTGTCAATGTCCTTTTTCATTGCTTTGGAGGTGTCTATTTAGGATTTGGGGATTGTCTTCCCTCTTTATTTCTTTCTCTTCACTAGTTGAATCCATATTCATTAATACTATTTTCATCTTTCCCTCTGAACATGATAGATGAGTGGTATGTTCTATAACAACATTATTCCTCTCCACGGTGTTGGTGCAATTAAACCCAAGCCTACATACTTGATGAATACACATAAGCTTGATGTATTAGCATATCACTTGAGAAGCTTCATATGTACAACCTCTTGTAACTTTGAGTCTAATTACTCATTGTAAAAGTAATGTAGACCCACGAGGAGTTAGGAAGCTTAGAATCTCATAGCATTTGGTAGTTAAAGTCAAGAGAGAAACGATCCTATACTTTAGGATTACTTTTAGGTGAGGATTTGAATTTGAATTCAAATACTTGGCTCCAACACAAAGCTATAAAAGTTGCGAAGAAAATCCTGTGGGTATCTCGAGGTTCTGAGATCATTTCCATGTACCTTCATTGAGAAGAGGAGCTCACCTCATAGCTCACTCATCCTACACTCATTGAGCATTGCCTTATTGTCAATGACTTTGTAATCTTACATGATTTAGTCAATACATGTTCATTACTTCCTACTCTTATATCTCTGTCACACTCTGTCAGACATGTGATTTTGTGTGAGCTGGTTCTCACTATATATGCATCATTTTGCATGATTCAAAGCATCACATCTTCAGCATAGTGTCTACTTTACTCTTAAAAAGTTTCATCCATAATGGTTCACTCAATTGTCAGTTATTAATCAGACATTGCTCACCGGTCTATGACTATCAAGGCCCATAAAAGTGGGGGTAGTTGCTTTACTTGTTAAACATAATTCTCTGCATATAGTTTGTCATTTTAGATGATTCCACTCATGAATGGTAGCTTGTTAAGCTAATTGAAGTTCCCTAAAAGGAATTTTATTAATTGTTGTTGTACTCAAAGAATTGAGTAAAACACTGAGCACAAGTCTCAATCAAAATAGCAAGTTTTGTGCATTGGATCATATGCCTACCTATTTGTTTTGATCCTGCCATTTGTGCATCACCTTCCAACCAACATATAAGATCATTTATGTTTATTAGCTAGCTAATGAGTGTTGAAGATAAATGTACAAGCTCATTTTCATATGAGCCATGCTTGGATAAATTTACCAACTATAAAGATAAAGAAAAAAGTGGAGGAAAAAAGGAAAAAATAATAAAAGAAAAAGTCTAGTCAAAATTCATGATGAGTAAGAGATACAATATCTTGCCTTGTAGTTAGTAGTATGTAGTGGAGAAAGTGGTGAGTTAAGAAGGAGGCACAAACTTCTTCACATGCTCATTGGTTATAAAAGTGAAGTGGGAGCACATTCAAAAGAAGGAGAGAAAGAGGCAAGAGCTCTCAATAGTCGGATCTAGCCATTTTGTCATTTTGGTTTTCCCTTAGACTCCTTCCAGCCGCACGTCAGTTTGTACACAGCTCTATTGCAGAGCTCATATCTCAGTGCATATGTAACTATTTTGTGTGTTTAAACATTCATTGGAAAGCTTATCTCGTTTAATTTTTGTATATCCAATATCTCTTTGAAAGCTTATGTAGTTTGTGAGATATCAGTGAAAGAGTGAAGTCTAGTTTTTCAGTATACTTGTGTAGATAGGTAGTCTATTTTGGTCGGTTCAGTTTCCCAACCAAAACATATCCAAATTGCGTGATTTTTGTCTTATTGGAAAGCCCTTGGCATCTTATTTTACTGTCTCAAATATCTCATTCAGATCATTCATACTCTGTGAGATATCTGTCAGAAAGTAAAGTCCAGTTTTACAGTGTACTTATGTGTGCAGGTGGTCTATCTTGATGAGTTGAGTTTCCTGATCAAAACTCATCCAAATTACTTGATTTTTAGCTTGTTGGAAAGCTATTTGTGTCTACGCTCCCTGTACCAAATATCTTTCTCAAAGGATATATATTCAGATAGCTATCAATCCAAGAGTGAAGCTCAGTTCTTCAGCATACCTGTGTGGACAGGTAGTTCATCTTTGACAGTTGTGTTTCCTAATCAAAACGTGTCCAAATTAAGTCATTTATAGCTTGTTAGAAATCTCTCTTTGTCTAATTTGATTGACTAAAGCATAAAGTTCATTTGAGTTTTGTGTTGAGAGCAGCAAGCTATCTAAGGTGCAGATGTTTGTCCAAGTGCTGGACATACAAGGGTTCACTACACACTTCCGTTACGCATAGGAGAACTCATTCTCCACAGTTGGTATCAGAGCAAACTTGGTGCTGAAGCTTCATCAACAGAGCTGGAGATAAAGAAAAGCAAAAGAGGAGCTATAAAACAAGGAGGAGCTTCACAAACGCAAGAGCAAAGGACTATAACTATTCGAGGTAACTCTCAAAGTCTTTGATACTCTTCAATGGCTGACTTGGGCCAACAAGTAGAGAAGTTGGATAAGGATAACTATTCAGTGTGGAGGTTTAGAATGACTAGCTACCTAATGGGCAAAGGCTTATGGGGTATTGTGAGCGGCGATGATGCTCAACCTCAAATCAATCAAGCTATGGCCACTGAAGTCCAAAGGAGGCAAGCAAAAGAATGGGAGGAGAGGAATAGGAGAGGCATGTTCCTTATTTCGCAAGTCATTACTAATGCCATGGTAGGTCATATTCAACATCTAGAGAAAGCTAAGGATGCTTGGGAAGCTCTTGAAAGGATGTATTCAACAAATACCAAAGCTAGGAAACTTCAACTCAAGAATGAGTTGAACACAATCAAGAAAAGTTTGAGTCAATCCATAGCTGAATATACTTTGAAGATTAAGGAGCTAAGCGATGCTTTAGCTTCTATTGGGAGAACGGTTGAAGACGAAGATCTTGTGTGTTATACTCTCAATGGCTTGAGAGAAGATGAAAGATGGAAGCCTTTTATAACTTCCATTAACTTGAAAGATGTATATCCAGGTTTTGAACAACTAATCCCTCATCTTGTCACAGAAGAGCTTAGCTTCGGTGGTCCCAAAGGAAAGGACAGCCACAACCAACTGTTATATGCAGGTTGAGGTAAAGGAAGAAACTCAAGAGGAGGCTCAAGAGGAAGAGGAAGAGGTCACAACCACTCCAACTACAATCAAAACAATTCGGAAGACAACAAGGATGCATCAAATGCCAACGCACAAGGAAGAGGTCGAGGTAAAAGTAGAGGAAGAGGCCGAAGCTCCTACAATTCTCATAAAGGTATAACATGCTATCATTGTGGTAAAGTAGGACACTATGCTAGTGATTGTTGGCTGAAGAATGGAAGACCAAGTGGAGGTAAACAAAGGAACCAAAGAAACTATGCAAGCACCTCAAGTGAAGGAAGCAAGGACACACTACTTGCAATGAGACATGAGTATAGAAGCTCTTGTGAAGATGACAAAAAATGGTACATTGATTCAGGTTGTAGTAACCATATGTCATGCCAAGGAAGTTTGTTCACTAATCTACAGGTACCAAGTGGAAAAGGATGTGTTGAAACAGGTGATGATACTCAACACATGATTGAACACATTGGAGATATAAGGCTTGGAGATACAAGCAGAGCAAAGGTACTATCTAATGTTCTTCATGTTCCTACAATTTCAAAGAACTTGATTTCAGTAGGACAAATGGTAGAGAAGGGTTATCATGTCATATTCAATGAGAATGGGTGCTTCATAAAGAATCCAAAAGAAGTCTTCAAGGTCATTGCTCGAGGTAGAAGAGAAGGAAGGATGTTCACTTTGGATGTCCAACATCCACATGGAAAGGTCATGTACATTCAATGTGGGAACAAGAAGATTTCAGAGCTGGACTTATGGCACAAAAGAATAGGACACATCAACATTCCAAAGCTGAAGGACATGAGCAAACATGAAGTGGTAAGAGGTCTTCCAAAATTTAATAGCATTGGACTACATGAGTTATGTGAAGCTTGACAACTAGGAAAGCAAACGAGGCAGCCATTCAAGAGGAGCAATTATGTGGCTCCAAATGTCTTGGACTTGATACATACGGATGTATGGGGACCAACCCAAGAGGCATCAATGGCTGGTAATAGATTTTTTGTCACCTTCATTGATGATCACTCGAGAAAGGTATGGTTGTTTTGTATGAAGCAAAAATCAGAGGTGTTTTCTATATTCAAAAGATTCAAAGTTGAAGTTGAAAAGGAAACAAGAAGGTATATCAAAACCTTAAGGTCCGATGGTGGAGGAGAATACTTCTCCAAAGAATTTTCAGATTTTCTACAAGAGAATGGGATCAAAAGGAAATTCACTTGTAGGTATACACCACAACAAAATGGAGTAGCTGAGAGGAAAAATAGGCAAATTGCTGAAATTGCAAGATGCATGCTCAACGAGATGAAGGTACCATTGTATTATTGGGCTGAAGCTACCACAACTGCCATTTACTTGATGAATAGGTGCACAACATCGGGAATACATCACTTGACTCCAGAAGAGGTATATTCCGGTAAGAAACCTGATCTTACACACCTCAAAGTTTTTGGATGTGTTTGCTTTGTTCACATTCCACAAGAAGTTAGAACAAAGATGGAACCAAGATCAGAAAAATGCATTTTCATCGGCTACTCGACGGAGCAAAAAGGATACAAGTGTTACAACCCTAGAATAAAGGAATTAAGAGTCTCGCGAGATGTGTTCTTTGATGAACTAAGACCATGGTATGAAGATAAAGGAAAGGAAAAGATTCTTGAAGAAGATTGTGATGATTATGCAGGAACAAATCAAAGAGAAGTTCAACAATCAAGCACAAAGGCTTCAGGTCCAGAGGCATCTACATCAAATGAAAAATGTTCAACATGGAGGGGGAGCCATTCTTTGTCTCCAAATTCAGCTCATAGTAGAGCCAAAGATGCAAGTGCTACTCCAAACAGTGAGGTAGATGCAAGTGAAGAAGAATATGAAGAGGTAATCACTCCGATGGTAAAGTTGAATAGGTTAAAGAAGCAACTTTCTAAAGGCAATGAAAGAAGATCTTCAAGGACAAGGTATCCAACTCAAAGGTTGAGTTATGATAGTTTTATGGCGACACATTTTGCATACATGTTATCAAAGACAAAGAGCCTGAGACATATGAAGAAGCTTGCACACAAAAGGAATGGAAGCAAGCTATGAAAGAGGAGATCAAAGCTCTCAAAGATAATCACACATGGGAGCTAGTGCCAAAGAAAGAAGGTATGAAGATTGTTCCAAACAAATGGGTGTTTAAAGTAAAGAGGAATGATGATGGTTCACTAGCTAGATATAAAGCTAGATTAGTTGCCAAAGGATTTAAACAAACACAAGGCATAGATTATGATGAAGTTTTCAGCCCCGGAACTATCCGAACCTTAATAGCAATTGGTGCTTTAAGGAGATGGCCATTATATCAACTCGACATAAAAAATGCTTTTCTTAATGGAGAACTACAAGAAGAGGTATACATGAGTCAACCGATTGGATTTGAAGATGAAAACCATCCAGATATTGTTTGCAGGTTGAAGAAGGCACTTTATGGCTTGAAGCAAGCACCAAGAGCATGGAATCAGAGATTGGTAGAGTATCTAACTAAGTGTGGATACAACCCAAGTAGTGCAGATCCTTCGTTGTACATGAAGAAGGAAGAAAATAGAGAGGTATATATTTGCATATACGTCAATGACCTCATCATAACAGGAAATGATGTTACAAGGATTAAAGATATCAAAAGGAAGCTTGGTAAGGAGTTTAAATTTTCAGATCTTGGAGAGCTGAAATATTTTTTAGGATTTGAAGTTGTTTATGGAAAGAGTGGCATCTACTTGATGCAAAGGAAGTACTTGTTGGATGTTCTTTTCAGATTTGGAATGAGTGAATGAAAACCACTCACTCAACCCATGGACACAAATACAAAGATTTGTTCAAATGATGGAGAACCATTCAAAGATGTAACGACATACAGAAGCATTGTAGGATCATTGATCTATGCAAACATTACAAGACCTGATTTGTCTTATGTTGTTTGTGTACTTTCTCAGTTTATGCAAGCCCCGACAAGTGAACATTTAAATTCAGCCAAGAGAGTGTTGAGATACATAAAGCATACAGTTAATCATGCTTTGTTTTACAAGTTTGATGAAGAATTGCAGGTCAAAGGCTTTAGTGATGCTGATTGGGCAGGCTCAAAGGAAGATAGAAGATCAACCTCAGGTTATGTGTTCATGATAGGAAGCAAACCTATCACGTGGAGCTCAAAGAAACAACCTACTGTTGCACTTTCATCTATGGAGGTTGAATATAGAGGATTAGCTTTTGCCACATGTGAAGCAATGTGGATTAAAAAGCTTTTGGCTGATCTTGGAGTGCAATTTGGAACCATCCCTATATATGGTGATAACATGTCAAGTATTTACTTGGCAAGCAATCCTATGTTTCATGCAAGGAGCAAGCACATAGAGGTCCACTACCACTATGTAAGGGAGAAGGTGTTGAGCAAAGATGTGGAGGTTAAGTTCATCAGAACCAAAGAGCAGGTTGCAGATATGTTTACAAAGTTCTTGGATGCTTCTAAACTCAAAGGTTTCAAGGATGCGATAAATTTGAAGGACATGGATGAAGATAACTCCCAAATGAGCTTGAGGGGGAGTGTTGAAGATAAATGTACAAGCTCATTTTCATATGAGCTATGCTTGGATAAATTTACCAACTATAAAGATAAAGAAAAAAGTGGAGGAAAAAAGGAAAAAATAATAAAGAAAGAGTCTAGTCAAAATTCATGATGAGTAAGAGATACAATATCTTGCCTTGTAGTTAGTAGCATGTAGTGGAGAAAGTGGTGAGTTAAGAAGGAGTCAAAACTTCTTCACATGCTCATTGGTTATAAAAGTGAAGTGGGAGCACATTCAAAAGAAGGAGAGAAAGAGGCAAGAGCTCTCAGTAGTCGGATCTAGCCATTTTGTCATTTTGGTTTTCCCTTAGACTCCTTCCAGCCGCACGTCAGTTTGTACACAGCTCTGTTGCAGAGCTCATATCTCAGTGCATATGTAACCATTTTGTGCGTTAAAAAATTCATTGGAAAGCTTATCTCGTGTAATTTTTTCATATCAAATATCTCTTTGAAAGCTTATGTAGTTTGTGAGATATCAGTGAAAGAGTGAAGTCGAGTGTTTCAGTATACCTGTGTAGATAGATAGTCTATTTTGGTCGGTTCAGTTTCCCAACCAAAACATATCCAAATTGCGTGATTTTTGTCTTGTTGGAAAGCTCTTTGCATCTACTTTCACTGTCTCAAATATCTCATTCAGATCATACTCTATGAGATATCTGTTAGAGAGTAAAGTTCAGTTTTATAGTGTACTTATGTGTGCAGGTGGTCTATCTTGATGAGTTGAGTTTCCTGATCAAAACTCATCCAAATTACTTGATTTTTAGCTTGTTGGAAAGCTATTTGTGTCTTATTTCTCTGTACCAAATATCTTTCTCAAAGGATATATATTCAGATAGCTATCAGTCCAAGAGTGAAGCTCAGTTTTCCAGCATACCTGTGTGGATAGGTAGTTCATCTTTGACAGTTGTGTTTCCTAATCAAAACGTGTCCAAATTAAGTCATTTATAGCTTGTTAGAAATCTCTCTTTGTCTACTTTGATTGAATAAAGCATCAAGTCCATTTGAGTTTTTTGGTGAGAGCAGCAATCTATCTAAGGTGCAGATGTTTGTCCAAGTGCTGGACATACAAGATGCATAGAAGAACTCATTCTCCACAATGAGGCCCACAACACTCTCCAACCATCAATTATAATAGGTGTGAAGAAGGATTTAGCTACATCATTTCATCTCTTGTGATTATCCACCATCTCCTCCAACAGTGGTATTAGAGCAAGCACAATCAAGATGGGAGATGGTTTCCCATCCTTCATTGACAAGTTGGACAGGAACAACTACTCAGCATGGTCCCTATGGATGCAATCATACATTCAAGGGAGAAGCTTATATGCATAAATATTAGGAGATGAAGACATGCCAATCTTCAGGAGCAAGAATCAACTAACAAGGGAAGAGTAAGAGAAGCTAACCACATGGTGCGCAAAGGTTGCAAGGTCATATTTACTAAACTCAATCTCTGATTTCTTGTTACCTCATGTGAGAAATTGTAAAACCTCCCAAGAGACTTGGGAAGTGCTTTCATCATACTTCTCCTCCAACATAAGAGCTAGGAAGAATCAGTTGTGGATGGAATTGACAACTCTCAAGAAGCAATCAAAGCAAGGAGTGGCCGACTATGTAACCAAAATGAAAGACATTGCAGACCAACTTGCAAGCATTGGAGAAGAAATCTAGGAAGAGCACATGGTGAGGTAGATGATCAATGTGATTAAAGCTGATGATAAGTGGGAATCCTTCACCACTACAATGGATCTCTAAATGGATATACAAATACCTGATTTCAACACCTTGATGGGACAACTCTTCACCCATGAAGCAAAGCTCAATAGAAATGGTGGGAAATCAAGAGGTAAATAATCTTCTGCCCTTTACACAGATAAGAATAAGGCTAAGGATAAAGGTAAAGGTAAGAAACAAGATGAAGAGGCTAGTACCTCTCAAGCTAATTATACAGGAAGAGAAAGAGGTGCTAGAGGTAGGAGTAGAGGAGGTAAGCAAGATAGGGGGAGATCCTACAACAACTCACCATGCAACATATGTGGTCTCAACAACCGCACTACTGAAGAATGCTACAAAAATACAAGGAACCAAAGGGTAAGAGGCTTCCATAGAGGAGGTTATGGACAAACAAGAGGCAGGTACAACAATGTTGTGGGCAACTACAATCACAACTACAATCAAAACTACTACAACAACAACAACAACAACTATCAAGGAGGCTTTAGAGGAAGACATGACTTCAATAACTATAGTAAAGATCAAGAGGATTCTCTACTCATTATGAACATGACATCTAAGCAAGGTAAAGATGATGAGCATCTGTTTTACAGTGTCTCAGGTTGTTTAAATTATGTGGTAGGGAATGTAGCACTCTTATCTGATCTTGAAGAACCAAAGGGAAAGCATGAGGTACAAATAGGTGATGACACCAAGCATTCCATCAAGCAAATTGGAAATGTTTAAGACATCTGATGGTAGTATGAACCTTTTGAGCAAAGTTTTGTATGTGCCTACCATAACCAAACATTTAATTATTATTGGGTAGATTGTAGAAAAAGGTCTACAAGTTAGGTTCACAAAGCATGGAGCATTGACCACGATCCATTGCTTCTTCTGATCCCCAACAAGATTCAAAAGGATTGCCAAAGGTGAGAAGTGATCAGAAGAAGCAATGGATTGTGGTCAATGGGAGCAACTCAGAGCGATGAGACATGATTGCAAGCATAATGTAACAAAGAGCAAGAAAGAATGAATTTGCAAAAACCTTTTGGAGGAGATGGATACATCATCATCATCATCATAATGTTTTGTACCAATTACATTATGCTTCATTTTAATGCAATGTATTGTAACAAGATATGTTTGTTTATGTAATTGTTAAGGCTATTTGGTTTAATTGTTTGATCCTTTTTTATGTATTTCTAAAGATTTTGTAATAAAAAAGTATTTGTTCTACCATCCCTTGTGTTCACATAGGGCGGCGACACAAAAATAAATTTTGTACAGTTCTTTCTTGTGTGAAAATATGGCCGGTGGAACTAAATGATTTTGTCAGTGTTCCATCTGGAACATTACACTTTTGAGTGTTTATACATCTAGAATAACACGTTGCAGCACATTGCATGGGAGGGTATTCAAGTGCATAGCGCCATTTTTCAATAACTTTCTATCTTTTAGTCCACGTCTTGTAGGGCAGTTGGTTGAGCTTTGGCCTCTTGAGGCGGAGGTCCAGGGTTCAAGGCCCGGGCTGGACATGTTATGGCTTAGTCGAGTTGAAACCAGTTGTAACCATGTCTCCTTGTCTAACCCCTGCTTTGTGAGATACAGGGGGTCCCGTGGGTACTATGCCCATTCACTTGTACAATTGTAATTTCAAAGTTAAAGTCCAGAGGAGTAGGCTTCGACTGAACCTCCATTTAAAAAAAGAAATAATAATAATAATAATAATAGTAAATAAAAAATAATAAAATAATTAAAATAAAAATAAAAATAAAAAAGAACCTTTCTATCTTTTACTCAATGATTAGTCAGTCACACCATGCTTTGCGAGGTACTTGAAACTTGGATGATACGTACTTCTAACCGTGGACAGCATCATCTCGCTTTTGACTCCTGAATATCCTTTCTCAATGCTTTAAAATATCGCAATGAAAATGGGCTGGACTTTCAATCCATTACCTTCAGCCTAAGCATGCACATGAAGACCAATCAGTGACTAGTCTGTTTGCGATATGGGTAGACCGTAGGCATAAAACATGCATTATGTATTGTAGGATGCCAAGGAAATCATTGTTGTCATCTGCTTTAAAAGTTCAGCTCGATTAGAAAATGAAGCAGGCTAAGAATATGGGCAGTATGGAAAGCTTCTAATCCAAATCTTCTCTTGCGATGTCTTGCATCCGTGCAGTCCAGTATTAAGTCTCGTATCGGAAGTTTTGACTTGCTATGGGTTGCATGTGTGCAATGCAGTATATCAACTTCATCTCCACATGTGAAGCCACACTACTAACGCATCGAGGATGAGATAAAAACACATGCACTACTAAGGCCCAATTCAGATTGAGCGGCGGCACATCTCTGCCCACGCGCTCAATCCAATGAGCATTTATCACGTCCGTTTGTTCCAACCTTTGGCTTTCAGATTGCGCGGTGGAACACCATATTTCATAGGTGATTTGGCGGTACAAAACTTGCATCAGAGTTCCGACCCCCCTCCTCTGCCCCAACGATCCAGTAATGTTTACGTGGACTAACACCAATAAGAATAATGTTTTTATAATGTGCATACTATTCAGCAAATTTGTCAATTGAATTTTTTTAATCACAGAAATATTATAAATGACACAGAAATGCTCCACCTTAAGTGTGAAGACATGAACGGCGGAACACTTTAAGTTTTTCAGTTCCAGGTGGAAATTGAGCATTTTTAAGCCTTGTTCCACCGCTCCAATGTGAAGCCACCCTAATGCATCAAGGATGATTCCCTGCCCTCTCAGCTAATCGACTCCCTCCAGGATTAGACTTTGCACGATCTTAATTTTAATAGAGACATTCTTTTCTTAATTCTTGTATGTGGAATTGAATCCCTCCACCATACATCATATGAGTCGTATATGCAGTTAGTCCCTTCTTCCTTTTCATCCAAAGAAAAATTTCAAATGTATTTCAATATGCACTTACCTCTCCAACCATTCATGAACATTAATCACATGTTAGCTCCATCGCAAAGTACCAATTTCTTAGCAGTTATTATGCTCCAAAATTTTGTCAAGGCTTAGCATGGTGAAGGATAATCATGCTCAAGCGTTAGGATGAAAGAGTAGAATAGTGTTATGAAATTAGTTGACCTTCAAGAGCTTAAATCAAGAAGAAATTTTCTAACAAGATTAGGTAAGATAAGCTTAGCATAGTGGTCAAATCTAATGGGATGACAAGGTCTTGGATTCAAATCTCACGAGTGGTGCCAGTATGTATTGGGTTCAAATCTCATGCATGATATCAATATGTATTATGCCAAAGACTCTTTAAAGCCTTCTAGAAGCATCCATTTCAAGTTCGGTTGAGTTAGTCCAAGCAAATGAGAACACATGACAGACTTACCTCTAGTAGATGTTAAAGAATTAGGACAAGTCCCACATACATGTGCACTTGCCTAAAACTGACCCTTTGGCTTTGAACTATAAAAGAGATGGTTATGGGATGAGGAGTAGCTCTTTTGGGTGGGGTTAGGTAGACCTTGCAACATCAATATCAAAACCAATCTTCTCCATTCTTGTCCAAGATCTCTGTTGGGGGATTCTTGGACAAGAAGGAGTTTGAGGGTTTGTAGGAGAAAAGGGGGAGGAAAGGAGAGAAAATACACACTGGAAGCCTGATTGATTATAATAAAACAATTACAATGGGATGCACAATACACTGAAATACTTCTGTGCAAAATCCCACAGAGTGCTCAAGTACAAAATACCCAAATACCCAAAGTCTTCTTGCCGCTGGCCTCCTCTGCACCAGACCTCCACCTACTTCAAGCTTACCCTTTGTGCACACCTTGCACCAAGCTTCCACTAAGGGGGAGGAATGAATACCTTCTGTCGGCACGCGCACACTGCAAGGAGAGCTTGAGATCTTTGGGGGGACTAGCTTAGCACTCTCTGCACCATTCCTTAGTCACTCTCCATGCACTCTTGCACTTCCACTTCTCTGCGTCGCACACTGGTGACTCTTGCACTTCTCTCTCTTGCTTCACTTAGACTATGCTTCTCTTGCTTACTCTAGAATTCCAAGAAGTCCTTGTCTTGATTTTAGTGTGTCGATCACGTACGCTCTTAACTGCAATAGTATCTTGGTGCTCACTTTGATGTCCCAAGATTGTCTTCACAAGTGGCAGCCAATGACTCACTGTTTTGTCCTGTAGTGACTTTAGACTAAAACCAAAAATTTAATTGGGGGGGGCCATATTTTCACCTGTGCGTACGCTGCCGCTTCACATACCTTCACATTTCCTTTTAAGTCTTCACTTTTGCACATAAGAGAGGGTTCACCTGAACTTTCCAAAATACCTTAAAAAACACTTTGAACCTTAGGGAAATTAGAGAAAATACCTCTGCAACCTGCAACCCACTTTCTCCAATTTACCCTTTGTGGACAATTAATTGTGCACTACCTGTGCACTTTGACACCTTCACCTCAGCACTTTGACTTTGCACTAGTTGAATTTGACCTTGACCTTGTTGACTTTGACCAATTGACTTTGACCTTTTGACTTTGACTGTAGTTGACTTTGACCAACATGACTTTTATGGGCTCAACAGTTGCCCACCACCTAATGTGCTCTCCGTCCCGGAGAGCTACAGCCAAAACTCTGAGCATAGAGGTCATCATGAATTGGGAGCTGGAAAATCTTGAAGAGGACATCTGAGCAGCAACCAATTCCACCAAAAGCAGGATAGAACAAGCACCAGAGAAGAACCAAAAATTGTATTTTGCCATGGAAAAGCAAAGGGTTGCAATGGGAGGGTAGAGAGGAGTAGGAGGAGAGGGCTGAGGGGTGGGGATTGAAGGGATAGGGAGGGTTAAGGATGTGGCTGGGCAGATTGGTAAAGGGAGGGCATGGGGGTATGATGATGGGGTCTGGAGGGGGTGAAAATGATCAAACAGTAGAGCCACAGAGGGTGCATGTGGGAGATTATGAAACAGAAGGTAAGACAAGGTGAGAATAGACCATGTGGACAATGTGGTGAAATAGAAACATGTGATAAATGTGTTCAAAACATGTGGGTTTTGACCAAAAGTCAGAGAAAAATTTGGAATTTGGAAAAATAAAGCCAAAAACTGAGCTCAGAGGTGCCAAAAGACATGAAAATGACTCCATTTTTGTAAAAAACGGCCAACCGAGGCATGATCCAGAGCCAAAAGCGTTGAGCCATAAAAAGTAAAAAAAGAATAATATATATAATTTTTTATTTTTTTTTTGAACGCCCATACAGATAAAAATAAAAATAAAATAAATAAAATAAATAATAAAATAAAATAAATGAAAGCAAAAATAAAAATAATAAAATAAAAAATAAGAAAATAAACAAAATAAACTAAAAAATAAATAAATAAATTTGGGGGGGGGGGCGGGGCGGGGCGGGAGGGGGGGGATTTTTGTTTTTATTTTTTTTTAATTTGGGAAAAAACAAAACGCCTAGGGGGGGCTCTTTTTTTTAACTTTTTTTCAAAATAATAAATTATACAAAAAACTGAAGAAAAATACATAAAAAATCCAAAAAAAAGGCAAAAAATCCAAAAAACCTTCAAAAAATTCTGAAAAAAATTTCCTACAGGTTTAGGCCAGTTTCTTCACTCAAAACCACAGAGAGCTTTCTTTATTCCTCAAATATTGCTAGAAAAAGACCAATGAAAAAGGAGAAAAATGCTAGAAAAATTCTAAAAATTGCTTGAAAAATTCTAAAAAAATTCCTAAAAATTCCAAAAATTGTACCTTTGCAAAGTTGATGAAATGGCTGCTAAATTTGCTAAAAACTCAAGAAACAAGCATGAAAATGATAAAGAAAACTACTAAAACTTAAGCAAACAGGAAATGAGAGGGCTATGTACAACCTCGACAAATTTTGCGAGTTCCAGGTGATCCATAATTCTTCATGTGGCTTGATGATAGGCCTTTAGCCATGATCTTTATATGTTGACCCCGAAAAACTCCTCCATAACCTTCAATTGTGTTGCACTTCATTTGTTTTATCTTCTTTTTGGACATGCTGACGCTTTGATAGACCCACCTTAAATCCTTTAGTACAATATTATCTCCTCCATACTGCATCTTTTGTTTCCAAAGACTTGCAGGTACTCCGTCCGCATCATTGTAAAGCCTTGCACTTACTATCATAAAAATTGACACAATAGATGATATCCATACCAGGATCCATAAAACAGTGGCCATTGACATATGTTTTGAAGCATCTTCATCACGGCTGCACTTAAGGACTTTACTTTTCTTCTCTTTTCCATGGCTTTTGACTGAGACTGTTTCAACCTGAGTGATTTCCTATTTTTCTTCATATGCTTCTTCTCTACTTGAGTTTGGAAAAATTCCATAGCAGGAAGATGGGTCTTCTGCATGGAGCCAAGCCAACATGTTTTCATCTTCATATAGATCCTTTAATAGAGACTGTTAGCCGAGGGCTCTTGTAATCTGTGAGGGGTGCTTCCCCTACACTTTTATCTTTAGGCATAACAATAGCCTTTGCCACTAAACTTGTTGTGGACATTTCATCAATTATCTGCAAGAGTTCTGACCTGAACTTCCCATCCATCTTTATTAAATAAAAAATACTAACCTCCTTTTTCATGGACTTGAGTAGTATGGAAGCTTCTGATTCCTTAAGAGCATGGGCTGCATTTGACTTATCAAACTCCTCATGAGCCCTGTTGAATGCATGTTCAATGGCATCACTGGTACCCGTGAAATTTTCTTTTTGCCTTGTATCTGCACTTGTGGTGGCTTTGTCTTCAGACACACCTTTGTCTCTGTTTAATCCATTAATCATTGATTCTTGACCTATTTCCACTTGAGCCTTCCCCTTGCTTCTTGTCTGCACCGTAAAAGATTCAATTTCTTCTAAACGCACCATCCTGGTAGATGGAGATGGCACATTGACCTGATCTAACACTTCTTCTTTGTGTACAGAAATCATTTGAATATGGGGCCCGAATGAAGAGGCTTGATTCTTAGGACAACAATTTGTATACTGGTCCCTGGCCTCTGGGCAGTTTCTACAAGGAGGGACATTTTCAGGGAGAGTGCACCTACTTTGATAGTGCCCACATTCTCCACATCTAAAACAAATAATTGGCCTTCTAGGCCCATTTCCAAAATTATCCCTCTGTCTAGGGTTGTAGTTGTTACCTTGACTCGTTGCAGCAGCCATCACATTTGTGGGTGGTAGGGATCCTCCTTGTGTCCAGTATGTCGTTGCAGGCATTCCCCTTATTTGGCATTCATGGGCCTCATGACCAACTTTCCTGCATAATTGGCAAGTCACACTTAACAGATGACATTCACTTACTATGTGACCTTGCTTGTTGCACATGGAACACCAAAGTCCACTCTTGATGCCACCGGTTGAAGATAGTGGACTGGAGGATCTTCTAACAACCTTCCTTCTTGTTTGCTTGCAGGTGACCCTCAATGTTTGGGACCGGGTTGCGGTCATGAGCAGCTCATAGCCCACTTAATATGAGACACTTGATAAGAATATTTACCTTTTGGTTGATGAAGGAGCACTGTAGACACGTGACCTCTGCTATACTTTACACTTGGTTTCTCCTAAGCTCAAATCTCCTTGGAAGTCCCACCAGGCGTGCCAAATTTTGTCGGGGGATTCTTAGACAAGAAGGAGTTTGAGGGTTTGTAGGAGAAAAGGAAAAGACCAGGAGAGGAAATACACCTTGGAAGCTTCTACCGATTGATTACAGTAAGACAATTACAATGTTTGAAGCACAATACAAACCAATACTTCTGTGCACAATCCCACAGAGTGCTCAATGACAAAATACCAAATACCCCAAAGTCTTCTTGCCGCCAGCCTCCTCTGCACCAGACCTCCACCTGCTTCAAGCTTATCCTTGTGCACACCTTGCACCAAGCTTCCACGAAGGGGGAGGAATGAATACCTTCTGTCGGCACGCGCACACTGCAAGGAGACCTTGAGATCCTTGGGGGACTAGCTTAGCACTCTCTGCACAATCCCTTAGTCACTCTCCATGCACTCCTTCCACTCCACTTCTCTGCGTCGCACACTGGTGTCTCTTGCACTTCCCTCTCTTGCTTTCCTTAGACTATGCTTCACTTGCTTACTCTAGCCTTCCAAGAATAGTCCTTGCCTTGATTTTAGTGTGTCGATCACGTACGCTCCTAACTTGAATAGTATCTTGGTGCTCACTTTGATGTCCCAAGATTGTCTTTACAAGTGGCAGCCAAGGACTCCCTGTTTTGTCCTGTAGTGACTTTAGACTAAAACCCAAAATTTTACTTGGGGGGCCATACTTTCCCCTGTGCGTACGTTGCCGCTTCACATACCTTCACATTTCCTTTTAAGTCTTCACTTTTGCACATAAGAGGGGGTTCACCTGAACCTTCCAAAATACTTTAAAAACACTTTGAACCTTAGGGAAATTAGAGAAAATACCTCTGCAACCTGCAACCCACTTTCTCCAATTTACCCTTTGTGGACAATTAATTGTGCACTACCTGTGCACTTTGACACCTGCACTTTAGCACTTTGACTTTGCACCTATTGACTTTGACCTTGATGTTGTTGACTTTGACCAAGTTACTTTGACCTTTTGACTTTGACTACAGTTGACTTTGACCAATATGAATTTTATGGGCTCAATAGTGCCCTAGCCTCTTGTGCCATATTTCCAACTCAGATAGGGTTTGGTCTCCATAACGGAATAGTGCTATGTTCTTGTGTCTTCAATTTCAAAAGTAAACAATCTACCTAACTTCTCACCTTTGGCAATCCTTTTGAATCTTGTTGGGGATCTTCCACATACATTCTTGGAGATCTTGTTGGAGATCCATTGCTTCTTCATTAGTGCATTGACCACGATCCATTGCTTCTTCTGATCCCATTTACTGTGTTGCTTGCAGCTCTGCGAAGGACATGGGACATGGATAATACTCTTTCATTCTCTTCTAATTGCCCATTCTGACCTGCCAATTCTGCTTCTGCTTCTCGAACCTAGTCCATATCAAACGCATCTCCATGACAAATGCAAATCTTATGGAGTACAAGACATGTAGCAACAAGATCAGGCATATAACATAGATCCATATCAAATTCAAAATCTTGCTTTCAACATGCCAAAAGCTCTTTCGACTGACATCCTCGTACTTGATTGGATGAAATTCCAATGATACTTAAGACATGATAATCCTTCTTTACAACCTTTGGATGGGACTAACATGTATGGTCAAGAAGGATATGCACAATCACCAACCAAGCAATATTTACCTAGTTCACCTCTTGCACATCTCTATCCTAATTTGCTTCTTGTGAAATTAAGGGAATCATGCATTGATCGTGCCCATCCTCCATCATAATTCAAAATAGAGCAATTGGCAGTTACTGTTATTTGCAACAAGATAGAGTGAAAACCTTTGTGATTGAAGTAATCAACATGATTTTCACGTGGTGCAATTATAAGTACATGGCTTCCATCTATTGCACCCACAACATAAGGTATTCCTCTTATTGTCGCAAACTCTTTTGCTAACATTTCAAAGCGGGATGTTGAAGGCCATCTAATGTATGTCTCTAAGACCAGATGCTACAATAGCTTTAATAAAATCATGCAAAATACCACAATGTGTGCTCTTTGAGCATCCAAAAGTGTCCCCTATGCCCTTAAACCCATCTCCTGTTGCTAGGCTTGTTAATGCAATAGCTACTCAATCTTGTAAAGGTATAGTGTCATGAGATTTTGTGGTTTTCTTTTGTATAAAGGGTCCAAGCTTTCCACACAAGTAATGGAAGGTTTCCTTGTTAATCCTCAAGCGATGTTTGAACATATTGTCACTATAAGCATTCAAAAGATAGCTTTTAACAAAGCCATGAGCATGTGGATATGCCCATGATTGCTTATGTTCATGACCCCTTCTTCGATTAATGGCATTATTCATTATCATTTCTTCGGCAATAGTCCCCATTATGATTGGTCATACCATCGTGCCACACATTCATTTAAGTGTAACCAAGCATGTAGCATGACATGATAACGATTCAAGCTTGACTCATGAGGTAACTCTATTATAGCTAATACACATGTCAATGCACAAATTTATGCAACTTCCTTTGGCATGTCCATTAGAACCTACCAAAAAAATACAAGAGATATTTAGAATATAGAAAATATGCACATGCATACATACAACCTATGCAAATGCATAATGCAATAGATGCACATGCATACATAATACAAATGTATTCATGCAACATATGCACATGTATGGATGCAACATATGCACATGTATGGATGCAACATATGCACATGTATGGATGCAACATATGCACATGTATACATGCAATATGCAAATGCATACATGCAACATATGCACAATGCATTAATGCATTATGCAACATATGCACATGCAAATGCATACATGCAACATGTGAACATGCATATAAAAATGCATACATGCAACATATACATACACAAATGCATACATGCAAAATGTCCACATGTATGAATGCAACATATGCACATGCATATGCAACATATATGCACATGCATATGCAACATATATGCACATGCATATACAACATATATGCACATGCATATGCAACATATATGCACATGCATATGCAACATATATGCACATGCATATGCAACATATATGCACATGCGTATGCAACATATACATAAATGCAACATATAAATAAATGCAACATATACATAAATGCAACATATAAATAAATGCAACATATACATAAATGCAACATATACATAAATGCAACATATACACATGCATATGCGACATATATGCACATGCATATGCAACATATATGCACATGCATATGCAACATATATGCACATGCATATGCAACATATATGCACATGCATATGCAACATATACATAAATGCAACATATATGCACATGCATATGCAAAATATACATAAATGCAACATATGCACATGCATATGCAACATATACATAAATGCAACATATGCACATGCAGATGAAAATATACATAAATCCAACATATGCAACATATATGCACATGCATATGCAACATATACATAAATGCAACATATACATAAATGCAACATATGCAACATATATGCACATGCATATGCAACATATATGCACATGCATATGCAACACATATGCACATGCATATGCAAAATATACATAAATGCAACATATGCACATGCATATGCAACATATACATAAATGCAACATATGCACATGCAGATGAAAAATATACATAAATCCAACATATGCAACATATGCACATGCATATGCAACATATACATAAATGCAACATATGCACATGCATATGCAACATATATGCACATGCATATGCAACATATATGCACATGCATATGCAACATATATGCACATGCATATGCAACATATACCTAAATGCAACATATACATAAATGCAACATATGAAACATATATGCACATGCATATGCAACATATACATAAATGCAACATATGCACATGCATATGCAACATATACATCAATGCAACATATGCAACATATGCACATGCATATGAAACATATATGCACATGCATATGAAACATATATGCACATGCATATTGAACATATATGCACATGCATATGGAACATATACATAAATGCAACATATGCAACATATACATAAATCCAACATATGCAACATATATGCACATGCATATGCAACATATATGCACATGCATATGCAAGATATGCACATGCATATGCAACATATACATAAATGCAACATATGCACATGCATATGCAACATATGCACAAGCATATGCACCATATACATAAATGCAACATATGCACATGCATGCAACATATGCACATGCATACATGCAACATATGCATATGCATACATGCAACATATGCATATGCATACATGCAACATATGCATATGCATACATGCAACATATGCATATGCATACATGCAACATATGCATATGCATACATGCAACATATGCATATGCATACATGCAACATATGCATATGCATACATGCAACATATGCATATGCGTGCATACATGCAACATATCTATATGCATGCATAATGCAACATATGCACATGCATATGCAAATGTATACATGCATACATGCTTCATCATTGCATAATGTAACATGTGTAATTCCATACATGCAAACATGATCGAAATACAAAGAGAATGTAAAAAATCTACAATTAGCATGACTCCAAATTTCATGAATAAACCATCAAAACATAGCTCAAAGGAAATCCAATCACAAGTCAAGTGTTAAGACTATAGTCCAAGATACTAAACATAAAATGTTTCTTCCTAGGAGATGAAACATAATAGAATCTAGCTACTGTTCTTAAATCTACTTAAAAAATTGCACATGCTCGTATGAAGCCCACTTTAGAGCTTCAAGCGTTCTTCTTCTATGAGCACATGCTTATTCTCCATCTCCTTGAAATGGTGAATAAGATCCTTTCCATTATCCACCAAACAAGCTAATGATTCATCCCACTTTGGAATGCTTTGTCGAGAAGAGGATGAAGGTAAGGGTACGGGTTCACCCTCATGAACTTCACTTCCACTTCTTCCATTGCCATTGGAAAGGTTTGCACTTGAAGATGTGTGACTAAATGGAGTCACAATTGGAAGAGTATGATATAGTACTCATCTACCACATCAAACCATTTGCACATTATCTTCCTATCTGTTGAGCTCATCAAAGTCATATTGGTCAACATCAACATCATCAAAGTCAAAACAATCCAAGTCAAAGTGGTCAAGATCAACATGATCAAAGTCAAAGGGTTCAAAGTTCAATCCTCAAGGTGCATAGGTAGTGTAGAATCAAGTGTTCACAATGGTTATGTTTTGTAGAAAGTTGGATGCAGGTTGCATATTATCTTTCTGTTTTCTCTAAGGTTTAAAGGGTTTTTAAAGTGTTTGGAAGGTTCAGGTGAACCCTCCCTTAAGTACACAATTGAAGAATTGAAGGGAAAAATGTGAAGTCATGTGAAGAGGAAGCGTATGAAAAAGTGAAAGTACAGCCCCCATTTAAAATTTTCTTTTAGTCCTAAAGTCACTACAGGATAAAACAGGGATTCATTGGATGTGCACATTTGGAGACAATCTTGGGAAATCAAAGTGAGCACCAAGATACTCTATCAATTAGCAATGTATGTACGTGAACCGGCACTCAACTCAAGGCATGCATTATTCTTGGTTAGACTAAGCAAGGTGAGCATAGTGTACACTAAGAGAGAGAAGCGCAAGAGACATGAGTCAGTGTGCGATGTAGTGTAGAAAGTGCAAAGTGTGCAAGAAGTGTGACATAGGTGTGTGAAGAGGAGTGCTTAGCAAGGCAATCAAGGGTCACAAGGTCCCATTGAAGCTGTGTGTGCATCGACAAAAGGTCCATCCCTCCTCCCCTATTGGAAGCTTGAGTGCAAGGTATGCACAAGTGCAAGCTCTTGGAGAAGGTGGAGATCTGGTGTAGAGAAGGTCAGTGGCAAAAAGAATCTTGGGTATTTTGTAACCCTGTTTGATTGTGTACTATTTGGGATTATGCATTACGCACAGAGAGCATTTGGCTTTGTGCTATACATCATCATTGTACTTTTCTCTTCATTATCAATCTACAGAAGCTTCTAATGTCTATATTTCTCTTCTTCTCCTTCTTCCTTCTCCTACAAACACTCAAGTCCCTTTCTGCACAAGAATCCTCCAACAAAATTTGGCATTCCCGGTGGGACCACAAGGAGGCTTGAGCATAGCAGAAGCAATATTTACAAAGTGTAGAAGAGTGCAAGGATACCGATAGTACTGTACTGACTTAAGATGTAATCTTTCTTCTATTTGGAATTTTCTTAGCCTAAGAGGAGTATGAGCAGCTCATGAGCGCAAGCCGGTCTCAAACCTTGAGGGTTCCTTGCAAAGCAACAAGAAGGAAGGTTATTCGAAGATCAACTAGTCCACTATCATTGACATCATCCGTAAAGAATATGGCAGGCCAGGTAGACTTGGAAACTTTATTCTCTAGATTAAATATCAAATTTCCATCTTTCAAGGGATTAGCACAAGAAGACTTAGTTGAACACATTAGGAGATTTTTGGCTTTATGTAAGACAAGGGGTCTCATGGAAAGAGAAGATGCATTTTTTATTCCTTTCCCTGCAACATTAGAAGGGGTAGCACACAAATGGTTTGGTCAGTTTGCCGATGATGATTTCACCACATGGGACCTGATGAAGGAAGCATTTAGACACAGTTACAACAAGGGAACACAACTCAAAACATTATTGAAGAGTTAGAAAATTTAAGACTAGGTCTTGGGGAGACCTTTCCAGAATTTGTTACCAGAGCCAAGGCATCAATGGCTAAATTGCCAGACCCTCCCCATGATTTTTTCATCAAGAAGTTGGCTAAACCACTTGCAATATCAACACAATGTAAAATAAAGGAGTTAGTGTTACCGAAAGCAACAATAGAGGAGTTTATTAAAACAGCCACAAGATTGGAGCAAATTAGGCATCTGTATGGGACAAGCTCTTCCAATTTATCATATCCTGCAGAACTTGAGGACCCAGTAATTCAGCTAAGGAAAGAACTTGAGAGCTTGAAAAGGAATAAAACCCACGAAGAGGAGGAAAGTGTAGTAACTCAGCCAAAATGAGAAATTGAGGCATTAAATCTATAGAAAGAAGAAGAAGCCCCAGCAGAAGAGTTGCCACAACTTTGACAAGAGCTGCAGGAACTTCGAGGAGGTGGCCTCAAAAATGGATTATGGTGCACCATGTACAAACAGGGTCATGTGGTAAGTGAGTGTCCACTTTTAAGTGTAACTTGTCAGTTATGCAGGAAAGTTGGTCATGGGGCTCAGGATTGTCACTCGAGAGGGATGCCTGCACAACCTTATTGGGCACAAGGAGGTACTCAACTATCAACCAACGTAATGGCAATAACACCCATTAAAGGTAACAATTACAACCCTAGACATAGAGACAACCTTGGAGATAGGGCAAGGAGGCCAATTATCTATTTTAAGTGTGGAGAATGTGGGCATTACCAAAGTAGCTGCACTCTACCAAAAAATGCCCCTCCTTGCAAGAACTGCCTTGAGGCCAAATGCCATTATACTAATTGTTGTCCTAAGAACCAAGCAGCTACATCTGGACCACACATTCAAATGATTTCTATGAGCAAAGAGGAAGTTGCAGAACAAGTCAATTTGCCATCACCATCTACCAGAGTGGTGCAGTTAGAAGAACTTGAATCTTTTGTAGTGGAGACAAGAAGCAAGGGGAAGGCTCAATTAGAAATAGGTCAAGAGTCAAGGATTAATGGATTGAACAAAGACAAAGAGACATCCGAAGACAAAGCCAACACATGTGCAAATACAAGGCAAAAAGAAGATCTCATAGGTACTAGTGATGTCATTGGGCATGCATTCAATAGGGCTCATGAGGAGCTTGATAAGTCAAATAGAGGCCATGCTCTTAAGGAATCGGAAGATTCAACACTACTTAAATCCATGATAAAGGAGATCAATATTTTTTATTTAATAAAGATTGATGTAAAATTCAGGTCAGAGCTCTTGCATATAATTGATGAGGCTTCCACAACAAGTTTAGTGGAAAAGACTGTTGTTATGCATAAAGATAGAATTGTACGGGAAGCCCCCCTCACAGATTATAAGAGCCCTTAGTTAACAATCACTATCAGAAGACATGAGTTTCAAGGAGTTATTGTAGATGGCGATTTTGGCATTAACTTGATGCCTAAACATAAAATGAAAAAGATTGGACTACAACCGTCAAGACCTGCCAAATTCACTGTAACATTGGTAGACCAAAGCATCATAAGGCCTATGGGAGTGGTCTCAGGAGTCCAAGTGGAGATACAGGCCACCAGCTTTAACTTAGATTTTGTTGTTCTAAGGCTGTCACAGGTAGATGGAAGTTTTCCCCTGTTGATTGGGAGACCTTGGTTAAGGCATAACAATGTGTTGCATGACTGGGGTAAGGACACAATGGGGCCAAAGCAAGAGGGAAAAGAGTTGTAGCATATATTTTTAGAAGAAGGACTTGACAAACAAAGACATAGCAACATGATGCAGACAATTGGTATTTGTATGGAAGAAGATTTTTTGGACAACCCAGAGGCAAATCTATATGAAGAAGCAAATTTGTATGAAGAAGAAAACATGTCGGCTTGGCTACATGTAGAAGACCCATGTTCCTGCTATGGAACACAAGGTTACTTGGCTTGGCTACATGCAGAAGGCCCATATTCCTGCTATGGACAACCTAGAGGCAAATTTATATGAAGAAGCGAATTTATATGAAGAAGAAAACATGTTGGCTTGGCTACATGCACAAGACCCATGTTCCAAACCACACAAGGAGAGAGGAAGTCTATGAAGGAAAAAAGGATTTCATCCAGGTTACTAATTTGAGTGAAACAGTCTCAGCCATAGGCCATACAAGAAAGCAAAATAGAAACACCCTTAATGAAGCTACTACAAATCCTATATCAGTGGCCACTTTGTTTTGGATACTTGTATGGATATCATCAGTTATGTGAATTTTTATGGCAATAAGGGCAAGGCTTTACAATGATGTGGAAGGACTACCTCCAAATCTTTGGAAACAGAGGATTCCATTTGCTGAAGAAGCTAGAATAGAAAAAAATGAAATTTTGCAGATTAAATCACACAGTCGCTGAAACACAGATACAAAAGATGGAGCATGGGGGTGGCCTTGTCAAATGGTCAGTGTGCCCAAAAGGAAGATACATCAAATGAAGTGTAGTACAATTGGTGATTGTGGAAGGCAAAGAGTTTCAATTAGTCATCATATCAAGGCTCAAGGCCTATCATTAGCAGATGTGAAGATTTTCGGATCTCCTGGAACTTGCAAAATCTGTCTATGTTGTATATAGCCTTCTTGTACCATTTTTTGCTTAATTTTTGTTAGTTTTTATCCATTTTCATGATTTTTCTTTGAGTTTTTAGGCAAATTAGAAGCCATTTCATAGCTCTTTGCATGAACAATTTTTTGAAATTTTTAAGGAATTTTTTAAAGAATTTTTTAAAGATTTTTCCATAGAATTTTTCATCTTTTTTCAAATGTCATTTTCTTGATAAAATAGAGGAAAAAAGGAAGCTCTCTGTGGTTTTGAGTGCGATAAGTGGTCTAGTAATTTAGGGATTTTTTTGAGATTTTTTTTGGGATTTTTTCTTGATTTTATTCAGATATTTCTCTATTTTTATGGTATTTTTTCAAAAAATGCCCCTCACAAATGGTCGGCTTATGGTTTCACATGTGGAGATGAAGTTGATATACTGCATTGCACACATGCAAGCCATAGCAAGTCAAAAATTCCGATACGAGACTTAATACTGGATTGCACCGATGCAAGACATCGCAAGAGAAGATTTGGATTAGAAGCTTTCCATACTACACATATTCTTAGCCTGCTTCATTTTCTAATTGAGCTGAACTTTTAAAGCAGATGACAACAATGATTTCCTTGGCATCCTACAATACATAATGCATGTTTTATGCCTACGGTCTACCCATAGCGAAAACAAACTTGTCACTGATTGGTCTTCACGTGCATGCTTAGGCTGAAGGTAATGGATTGAAAGTCCAGCCCATTTTCATTGTGATATTTTAAAGCATTGAGAAAGGATATTCAGGAGTCAAAGTGAGATGATGTTGTCCACGGTTAGAAGTATGTATCATCCAAGTTCCAAGTACCTCGCAAAGCATGGTGTGACTGACTAATCATTGACTAAAAGATAGAAAGTTTTTTTTTATTTGTATTTTTATTATTTTTTTATTTTATTATTATTATTATTATTATTTTTAAATGGAGGTTCAGCCAAATCCTACTCCCCTGGACTTTAACTTTGAAATTACAACTGTACAAGTGAATGGGAAATAGTACCCGTAGGACCCCCCGTATCCCACAAAGTAAGGGTTAGACAAGGAGACATGGTTACAATTGAAGGAAACATGGTTACAACTGGTTTCAACTGGACTAAGCCATAACATGTGCAGCCTAGGACTTGAACCCTGGACCTCCGTCTCAAGAGGCCAAAGCTCAACCAACTGCCCTACGAGACGTGGACTAAAAGATAGAAAGTTACTGAAAAGCGGCGCCATGCACTTGAATACCCTCCCATGCAATGTGATGCAGCGTGTTGTTCTAGATGTATAAACACTCAAAAGTGTAATGTTCCAGATGGAACACTGACAAAATCATTTAGTTCCACCGGTCATATTTTCACACAAGAAGGTGGAACTGTACAAAAGTCATTTTTATGTTGGCGCCCTATGTGAACACAAGGGATGGCAGAACAAATACTTTTTTATTACAAAATCTTTACAAATACATAAAAAAGGATCAAACAATTAAAGCAAATACCCTTAACAATTACATAAACAAACATATCTTGTTACAATACATTGCATTAAAATGAAGCATAATGTAATTGGTACAAAAAATTATGATGATGATGATGATGATGTATCCATCTCCTCCAAAGCTCGACTTCAAAAATGTTTTTGCAAATTCATTCTTGCTTGCTCTTTGTACATTATGCTTGCAATCATGTCTCTTCGCTCTGAGTTGCTCCCAATATCAATTGCTTCTTCATTAGTGCATTGACCACGATCCATTACTTCTTCTGATCCCATTCCATGCATTGCTTGCATCTCTACCAAGGACATGGATAATACTCTTTCATTCTCTTCTAATTGCCCATTTTGACTTACCAATTCTGCTTCTGCTTCTCGAACCCAGTCCATATCAAATGCATCTCTATGAAAAATGCAAATCTTATGGAGTACAAGACATGCAGCAACAAGATCAGGCATATAACATAGATCCATATCACATCTTTTTAATAAAATTCAAAATCTTGCTTTCAACATGCCAAAAGCTCTTTTGATTGGCATCCTCGTACTTGATTGCATGAAATTCCAATGATACTTAAGACATGATAATCCTTCTTTACAACCTTTGAATGGGACTAACATGTATGGTCAAGAAGGATATGCACAATCACCAACCAAGCAATATTTACCTAGTTCACCTCTTGCACATCTCTATCCTAATTTGCTTCTTGTGAAATTAAGGGAATCATGCATTGATTGTGCCCATCCTACATCATAATTCAAAATAGAGCAATTGGCAGCTACTGTTATTTGCAACAAGATAGAGTGAAAACCTTTGCGATTGAAGTAATCAACATGATTTTCACGTGGTGCAATTATAAGTACATGGCTTCCATCTATTGCACCCACAACATAAGGTATTCCTCTTACTGTCTCAAAATCTTTTGCTAACATTGCAAAGCGGGATGTTGAAGGGCATCTAATGTATGTGTCTCTAAGACGGTGCTACAATAGCTTTAATAAAATCATGCAAAATACCACAACATGTGCTCTTTGAGCATCCAAAAGTGTCCCTTATGCCCTTAAACCCATCTCTTGTTGCTAGGCTTGTTAATGCAATAGCTACTCAATCTTGTAAAGGTAAAGTGTCATGATAGTTTGTGGTTTTCATTTGTATAAAGGGTCCAAGCTTTCCACACAAGTAATGGAAGGTTTCCTTGTTAATCCTCAAGCGATGTTTGAACATAATGTCACTATAAGCATTCAAAAGATAGCTTTTAACAAAGCCATGAGGATGTGGATATGCCCATGATTGCTTATGTTCATGACCCCTTCTTCGATTAATGGCATTATTCATTATCATTTATCGTGCCACACATTCATTTAAGTGCAACCAAGCATGTAGCATGACATGATAACGATTCAGGATTGACTCATGAAGTAACTCTATCATAGCTAATGAACATGTCAATGCACAAATTTATGCAACTTCCTTTGGCATGTCCATTAGAACCTACCAAAAAAATACAAGAGATATTTAGAATATAGAAAATATGCACATGCATACATACAACCTATGCAAATGCATAATGCAATAGATGCACATGCATACATAATACAAATGTATTCATGCAACATATGCACATGTATGGATGCAACATATGCACATGTATACATGCAATATGCAAATGCATACATGCAACATATGCACAATGCATTAATGCATAATGCAACATATGCACATGCATATGCAAATGCATACATGCAACATGTGAACATGCATATAAAAATGCATACATGCAGCATATGCATATGCAAATGCATACATGCAAAATATCCACATGTATGAATGCAACATATGCACATGCATATGCAACATATATGCACATGCATATGCAACATATATGCACATGCATATGCAACATATACATAAATGCAGCATATACATAAATGCAACATATACATAAATGCAACATATACATAAATGCAACATATGCAAATGCATATGCGACATATATGCACATGAATATGCAACATATATGCACATGCATATGCAACATATATGCACATGCATATGCAACATATGCAACATATATGCACATGCATATGCAACATATGCAATTATATGCACATGCATATGCAACATATATGCACATGCATATGCAACACATATGCACATGCATATGCAACATATACATAAATGCAACATATGCACATGCATATGCAACACATATGCACATGCATATGCAACACATATGCACATGCATATGCAACATATACATAAATGCAACATATGCACATGCATATGCAACATATACGTAAATGCAACATATGCACATGCATATGAAAAATATACATAAATGCAACATATGCACATGCATATGCAACATATACATAAATGCATGCACATGCATATGCAACATATATGCACATGCATATGCAACATATACATAAATGCAACATATGCAACATATATGCACATGCATATGCAACATATGCACATGCATATGCAACATATACATAAATGCAACATATACATAAATGAAACATATGCACATGCATATGCAACATATACATAAATGCAACATATGCACATGCATATGAAACATATATGCACATGCATATGAAACATATATGCACATGCATATGCAACATATATGCACATGCATATGCAACATATATGCACATGCATATGCAACATATACATAAATGCAATTCATAAATGCAACATATGCAACATATATGCACATGTGTATGCAACATTTATGCACATGCATATGCAACATATGCACATGCATACGCAACATATGCACATGCATACGCAACATATGCACATGCATACGCAACATATCCACATGCATATGCAACATATACATAAATGCAACATATGCACATGCATATGCACCATATACATAAATGCAACATATGCACATGAATATGTAACATATGCACATGCATGCAACATATGCACATGCATACATGCAACATATGCATATGCATACATGCAACATATGCATATGCATACATGCAACATATGCATATGCATACATGCAACATATCCACATGCATATGCAAATGTATACATGCGTACATGATGCATCATTGCATAATGTAACATGTGTAATTGCATACATGCAAAGATGATCGAAATACAAACAGAATGTAAAAAATCTACAATTAGCATGACTCCAAATTTCATGAATAAACCATCAAAACATAGCTCAAAGCAAATCCAATTACAAGTCAAGTGTTAAGACTATAGTCCAAGATACTAAACATAAAACTTTTTTTCCTAGGAGATGAAACATGATAGAATCTAGCTACTCTTCTTAAAGCTACTTAAAAAATCGCACATGCTCGTATGAAGCCCACTTAAGAGCTTCAAGCGTTCTTCTTCTATTTGCACATCCTTATTCTCCATCTCCTTGAAATGGTGAATAAGATCCTTTCCATTATCCACCAAACTAGGTAATGATTCATCCCAGTTTGGAATGCTTCGTCGAGAAAGGGATGAAGGTAAGGGTACGGGTTCACCCTCATGAACTTCACTTCCACTTCTGCCATTGCCATTGGAAAGGTTTGCACTTGAAGATGTGTGACTAAATGGAGTCACAATTTGACGAGTATGGAATAGTACTCATCTACCACATCAAACCATTTGCACATTATCTTCCTATCTGTTGAGCTCATCAAAGTCATATTGGTCAACATCAACATCATCAAAGTCAAAACTATCCAAGTCAAAGTGGTCAAGATCAACATGATCAAAGTCAAAGGGTATTGTCAAGGTGCATAGGTAGTGTAGAATCAAGTGTTCACAATGGTTATGTTTTGTAGAAAGTTGGATGCAGGTTGCATATTATTGAAAGGAAAAATGTGAAGTCATGTGAAGAGGAAGCATATGAAAAAGTGGAAGTATAGCCCCCATTTAAAATTTTCTTTTAGTCCTAAATTTACTACAGGATAAAACATGGATTCCTTGGATGTGCACATTTGGAGACAATCTTGGGAAATCAAAGTGAGCACCAAGATACTCTATCAGTTAGGAGTGGACGTACGTGAACCGGCACTCAACTCAAGGCATGCATTATTCTTGGTTAGACTAAGCAAGGTGAGCATAGTCTACACTAAGAGAGAGAAGAGCAAGAGACATTGAGTCAGTGTGCAATGTAGAGCAGAAAGTGCAAAGTGTGCAGGAAGTATGACTTAGGTGTGTGCAGAGGAGTGCTAAGCAAGGCAATCAAGGGTCACAAGGTCCCATTGAAGCTGTGTGTGCATCGACAGAAGGTCCATCCCTCCTCCACTATTGGAAGCCTGAGTGCAAGGTATGCACAAGTGCAAGCTCTTGGAGAAGGTGGAGGTCTAGTGCAGAGAAGGTCAGTGGCAAAAAGAATCTTGGGTATTTTGTAACGTTGTTTGATTGTGTACTATTTGGGATTATGCATTACACACAGAGAGCATTTGGCTTTGTGCTATACACCATCATTGTACTTTTCTCTTCATAATCAATCTACATAAGCTTCTAGTGTCTATATTTCTCTTCTTCTCCTTCTTCGTTCTCCTACAAATACTCAAGTCCCTTTCTGCACAAGAATCCTCCAACAAAATTTGGCATTCTCGGTGGGACCACAAGGAGGCTTGAGCATAGCAGAAGCAATATTTGCAAAGTGTAGAAGAGTGCAAGGATATCGATAGTATTGTACTGACTTAAGATGTAATCTTTCTTCTATTTGGAATTTTCTTAGCCTAAGAGGAGTATGAGAAGCTCATGAGCGCAACCTGGTCTCAAACCTTGAGGGTTCCTTGAAAAGCAACAAGAAGGATGGTTATTCGAAGATCAACCAGTCCACTATCATCGACATCATCCGTAAAGAATATGGCAGCCCAAGTAGACTTGGAAACTTTATTCTCTAGATTAAATATCAAATTTCCATCTTTCAAGGGAGTGTTGGCCTTATGTAAGACAAGGGGTCTGATGGAAATAGAAGATACATTTTTTATTCCTTTCCCTACAACATTAGAAGGGGTAGCAGACAAATGGTTTGGTCAGTTTGCCAACGATGATTTCACCACATGGGACCTGATGAAGGAAGCACTTAGGACATAGTTACAACAAGGGAACACAACTCAAAACATTATTGAAGAGTTAGAAAATTTAAGACTAGGTCCTGGGGAGACCTTTCTAGAATTTGTTACAAGAGCCAAGGCATCCATGGCTAAATTGCCAGACCCTCCCCATGATTTTTCATCAAGAAGTGGTTGGCTAAACCACTTCCAATATCAACACAATGTAAAATAAAGGAGTTAGTGTTACCGAAAGCAACAATAGAAGAGTTTATTAATATAGCCAAAAGATTGGAGCGAATTAGGCATCTGTATGGGACAAGCTCTTTCAATTTCTCATATCCTGCGAAACTTGAGGACCCAATAATTTAGCAAAGGAAAGAACTTGAGAGCTTGAAAAGGAATAAACCCCAGGAAGAGGAGGAAAGTGCAGTAACTCAACAAAAATGAGAAATTGAGGCATTAAAGCTATAGAAAGAAGAGGAAGCCCAAGCAGAAGATTTGCCACAACTTTGGCAAGAGCTACAGGAACTTCGAGGAGGTGACATCAAAAATGGATTATGGTGCACCATGTAAAACAAACACGGTCATGTGGTAAGTGAGTGTCCACTTTTAAGTGTAACTTGCTAGCTATGCAGGAAAGCTGGTCATGGGGCTCAGGATTATCACTCGAGAGGGATGCCTGCACAACCTTATTGGGCACAAGGAGATAATCAACTATCAACCAACGTAATGGCAATAACACCCATTAAAGGTAACAATTACAACCCTAGACATAGAGACAACCTTGGAGATAGGCCAAGGAGGCCAATTATCTATTTCAAGTGTGGAGAATGTGGGCATTACCAAAGTAGCTGCACTCTACCAGAAAATGCCCCTCCTTGCAGGAACTGCCTTGAGGCCAAAGGCCATTATTATAATTGCTGTCCTAAGAACCAAGCAGCTACATCTGGACCACACATTCAAATGTTTGCTGTGAGCAAAGAGGAAGTTGCAGAACAAATCAATTTGCCATCACCATCTACCAGAGTGGTGCAGTTAGAAGAGCTTGAATCTTTTGGAGTGGAGACAAGAAGCAAGGGGAAGGCGCAATTAGAAATAGATCAAGATTCAAGGACTAATGGATTGAACAAAGACAAAGAGACATCCGAAGACAAAGCCAACACATGTGCAAATACAAGGCAAAAAGAAGATCTTATAGGTATTAGTGATGTCATTGGGCATGCATTCAATAGGGCTCATGAGGAGCTTGATAAGTCAAATAGAGCCCATGATCTTAAGGAATCGGAAGCTTCAACACTACTTAAATCCATGAAAAAGGAGATAAATATTTTTTATTTAATAAATATTGATGTAAAATTCAAGTCAAAGCTCTTGCATATAGTTGATGAGGCTTCCATAACAAGTTTAGTTGAAAAGACTGTTGTTATGCATAAAGATAGAATTGTAGGGAAAGCGCCCTCACAGATTATAAGAGCCCTTAGTTAACAGTCACTATCAAAAGACATGAGTTTCAAGGAGTTATTGTAGATGGTGATTCTGGCATTAACTTGATGCCTAAACATAACATGAAAAAGATTGGACTACAACCGTCAAGACCTGGAACCTTCACTGTAACATTGGTAGACCAAAGCATCATAAGGCCTATGGGAGTGGTCTGAGGAGTCCAAGTGGAGATACATGCCACCATCTTTAACTTGGATTTTGTTGTTCTAAGGCTATCACAGGTAGATAAAAGTTTTCCCCTGTTGATTGGGAGACCTTGGTTAAGGCATGACAATGTGTTGCATGACTGGGGTAAGGACACAATGGGGCCAAAGCAAGAGGGAAAAGAGTTGTGACATATATTTTTAGAAGAAGGACTAGATAAACAAAGACATAGCAGCACGATGTAGACAATTGGTACTTGTATGGAAGAAGATTTTTTGGACAACCCTGAGGCAGATATATATGAAGAAGCAAATTTATATGAAGAAGAAATCATGTTGGCTTGGCTACATGCAGAAGACCCATGTTCCTGCTATGGAATTTTTCCAAACCACACAAGGAGAGAGGAAGTCTATGAAGGAAAAAAGGATTTCATCCAGGTTACTAATTTGAGTGAAACAGTCTCAGCCACAGGCCATACAAGAAAGCAGAAAAGAAATACCCTTAATGAAGCTACTACAAATCCTATATCAGTGGCCACTTTGTTTTGGATACTTGTATGGATATCATCAGTTATGTGAATTTTTATGGCAATAAGGGCAAGGCTTTACAATGATGTGGAAGGACTACCTCCAAATCTTTGGAAACAGAGGATTCCATTGGCTGAAGAAGCTGGAATAGAAAAAAATGAAATTTTGCAGATTAAATCACACAGTAGCTGAAACACAAATACAAAAGATGGAGTATGGGGGCGGCCTTGTCAAATGGTCGGTGTGCCCAAAAGGAAGATAGATCAAATGAAGTGTAGTACAATTGGAGATTGTGGAAGGCAAAGAGTTTCAATTAGTCATCATATGAAGGCTCAAGGCCTATCATCAGTAGAAGTGAAGATTTTTTGGATCTCCTAGAACTTGCAGAATGTGTCTAGGTTGTATATAGCCTTCTCGTACCATTTTTTGCTTAAGTTTTATTAGTTTTTATCCATTTTCATGCTTTTTCTTTGAGTTTTTAGGCAAATTAGAAGCCATTTCATAGCTCTTTGCATGAACAATTTTCTTTTAAAGAATTTTTAGAATTTTATAAAGAATTTCTCATCTTTTTTCAAATGTCATTTTCTTGTTAAAATAGAGGAAAAAAGGAAGCTCTCTGTGGTTTTGAGTGGGATAAGTGGTCTAGTAATTTAGGGAATTTTTGAGATTTTGTTTTTGGATTTTTTCTTGATTTTATTCAGATATTTCTCTATTTTTATGGTATTTTTTCAAAAAAAGCCCTTGACAAATGCTTTTTTACTATTTTTATCTATTTCAAAAAAACCCCTCTCTACTCTCTCTCTACTCTCTATCTATGCTCTCTCTAGCCTCTCCCTTCTCTCTCTAATCTCTCTCTCCCTCTCTCTCTTTCTTTCTGCCCCCCTCTTCCTCCCCTCGCCCCCCTTCCTCCCCCCCTCCCCCCCTCCCCCTCCCCCTCCCCACCCCAGCGCGCTCTCTCCCCCCTCCCCTCCCCCAACAAAATTTGGCATGCCCGGTGGGACCACAATGAGGCTTGAGCATAGGAGAAGCAATGTTTGCAAAGTGTAGAAGAGTGCAAGGGTGCCGATAGTAGTGTACTGACTTAAGAAGTAATCTTTCTCCTATTGGAATTCTCTTAGCCTAAGAGGAGTATGTGCAGCTCATGACTGCAACCCCGTCTCAAATCTTGAGGGTTCCTTGCAAAGAAACAAGAAGGAAGGTTATTTGAAGATCAAGCACTCCACTATCATCGACATCATCAATAAAGAAGGAAGGTTATTTGAAGATCAGGCACTCCACTCTCTAGATTAAACATCAAATTTCCATCTTTCAAGGGATTAGCACAAGAAGACCTAGATGAACACAGTAGGAGATTTTTGGCCTTATGTAAGACAAGGGGTCTAATGGGAAGAGAAGATGCATTTTTGTATTCTTTTCCCTACAACATTAAAAGGGCTAGCAGACAAATGGTTTAGTCAGTTTGTCGACAACCATTTCACCACATGAGACCTAATGAAGGAAGCATTTAGGACATAGTTCCAACAAGGGAACACATCTGAAGACATTATTGAGGAGTTAGAAATCTAAGACTAGGTCGTGGGGAGAACTTTCTAGAATTTGTCACCAGATCCAAGGCCTTGATGGCTAAATTTTCAGATCCTCCCCATGATTTTTTCATCAAGAAGTGGTTGGCTAAGCCACTTCCAATATCAAGAAAATGTAAAATAAAGGATTTAGTGTGACCAACAACAACGATAGAAGAGTTTATTAATACAACCACAAGATTAGAGCAAATTAGGCATCAGCATGGGACAAGCTCTTCCAATTTATCATATCCTACAGAACCTGAGGATCAAGTAATTCAGCTAAGGAAAGAACTTGAGAGCTTGAACAGGAATAAACCCCACAAAGAGGAGGAAAGTGAGTAACTCAGCTGAGGCAAGAAATTGAGGCCCTAAAGCTACAAAAAGAAGAGGAAGCCCAAGCAGAAGAGTTGGCATAGCTTAGATGAGAGTTACAGGAACTCCAGGGAGGTGGCATAAAAAATGGATTATGGTGCACCATGTGTAGCAACCAGGGTCATGTGGTAAGTGAAAATCCGCTTTTAAGTGTAACTTGCCAGTTATGTAGGAAACTTGGGCATGAGGCCCATGATTGTCATTCAAGAGGGATGTGTGCACAACCATATTGGGCACAAGGAGGAGCCCAGCCTCCAACTAATGTGATGGCAGTAGCACCTACTCAAGGTAAAAATTATAACCAATGGCCTAGGGGTAATTTTGGAAATGGGCCTAGAAGGCCAATTATTTGTTTCAGGTGTGGAGAATGTGGGCACTACGAGAGTAAATGTACTCTGCCAGAAAATGCCCCCCTTGCAGGAATTGCCTAGAGGCTAGGGACCATTATACTAATGGCTATCCTAAGAACCAGGCATCTTCACCTGGGCCACACATTCAAATGATTTCTATGTGCAAAGAAGAATTTGTAGAACAAGTCAATGCGCCATCACCATCTATCAAAGTGGTATAGTTAGAAGAAATTGAATCTTTTGCAGTGCAAAAAAGAAGCAAGGGAAAGGATGAAATAGGTCAAGAGTCAAGGATAAATGAACTAAACAAAGACATGCCGATGTGCTGCATGACTGGGGTAAGGACACAATGCAGGTAAAGCAAAAAAGTTGCAGAAAATATTTTTAGAAGAAGGACCAGATAATCAAAGACATACCTGCATGATGCTGACAATTGGTATTTGTATGGAAGAAGAATTAGCGGAAAACCCAAAGGCAGATCTATATGAAGAAGCAAATTTATATGAAGAAGAAAACATGTTGGCTGGGCTACATGCAGAAGACCCATCTTCCTGCTATGGGATTTTTCCAAAGCACACAAGGAGAGAGGAAGTCTATGAAGGAAAAGAAGACACCATTCAGGTTATTGATTCAGGTGAAACAGTCTCAACCAAAGGCCATAGAAGAGAGAAGGAAAGAAAAGCCCTCAAGTGTAATAGTGATGAAGCTTCTTCAAATCCTACATCAATGGTCACTTTGTTATGGATACTGGTATGGATACTGGTATGGATATCATATGTTATGTCAATTTTTATGGTAGTACATGTAGGACTTTACAAGGAGAAGGATTACCTGCGAATCTTTGGAAACGTAGGATTCCATTGGCTGAAGAAGCTGGATAGAAAAAAGAAAATTTTGTAGATTAAGTCATAAGTAGCTAAAAGAGAGATACAAAAGATGGAGTATGGGGGACATATTCTTCCAATGAAAGATTCATGGTGGCCCTATCAAATGGTCAGTGTGCCCGAAAGGAAAATAGATCAAAGGAAGTGCAGTACAATTGGAGATTGTGGAGGGCAAAGAGTTTCAATTAGTCATCATATCAGGGCTTAAGGCCTATCATAATCACAAATGAAGATTTCTCGATCACCTGGAACTTGCAAAATCTATCCAGGTTGTATATAGCCTTCTTTTACCATTTCTTTTTTTTCCTTAAGTTTTATTAGTTTTTATCCATTTTCATACTTGTTCTTTGGGTTTTTTCATGCAATTAGAAGCCATTTCACAGCCTTTGCATGAACAATTTGTTGGAAAATTTTTGGAATTTTTTAAAAAGCATTTTTAGAAATTTTTTTAGATTTTTTCATTTTTTCAATGTCTACTTTCTTGATAAAATGGAGGAAAAAAAGGAATCTCTTTGTGGTTTTGAGTGTGATTACTGGTCTACAAATTTAGGGAATTTTTGGAGAATTTTTTCTAATTTTTTTGGATTTGTTTTGAATTTTTTTGGATTTTATTTGTATTTTTATCTATTTTTACGGTATTGCTAAAAAAAAGCACCCTCGGCGGCTAATTTTTTCTTATTTTTATTTATTAAAAAAAAACTCTTTGCCTCCTTCTCCCCTTTCTCTAATCTATCTCTCTTCCTCCCTCCTCTCCCCCCCACCCTGGTGTGCTCTCCCTCGTCCCCCATCCCGGCGTCCCCCCAACCCCCCACCTTAGGATAAAATTTATCCTATGGTGGATAATTATATTTTTTCATTTTTCTCAGAAACATACTTTTGGCTCTAGATTGCACCTTGGATGGCTGGTTTTTTCAAAGTTCATTTTCATGTTTCTTAACCCTGGTTGACTCAGTTTTTGCATTATTTTTACCAAAGTCCAGATTTTACTTCCAAATTTTGGTCAAATCCCACCTATTTTATGCCCATTTCTCACGTGTTGTTTATTTTGCACATGGTCCACATGGTCTATTCTCACCTTATTTTACCATATCTTTCACATTTTTCCCTATGCACCCTCTGTAGCTTTCATGTTTTATCATTTTGTCCCTCTCCATAGCCCCTAATCCTACTCCTTGGCCCTCCCTTTATCCTTCTACCCACGCGACCCCTTGCCCTCCTTACCCTATCCCTCTCAGCCCTCCCTAAACTTTCCTCCTATCCTCCATTCTCCAACATCTGCTCTTCAATGCATAATTTCCACTTTTGGTTCTTCACTAGTGCTTGTTCTTTACTGCTCCTGGTGGACTTCGTAGCTTCTCAAGTGTCCTTTTGAAGATTTTGTAGAACAAGAATCATGGTGACATCTTTGCTCAGAGTTTTGGTTGTTGGCTCTCCACGATGGAGAGCTCATTTGGTGGTGGGCAGCTGTTGAGCCCATCAAAATCATATTGGTCATATCAACATGGTCAAAGTCAAAATAGTCCAAGTCAAAGTGGTCAAGAGTCAACATGATCAAAGTCAAAGGGTTCAAAGTTCAGTTGTCAAGGTGCACAAGTAGTGCACAATCAATTGATCACAACGGTTATGTTTTGCAGAAAGTTGGATGCAGGTTGCAGATTGTCTTTGTATAATTTCTCTAAGGTTCAAAGGGTTTTTAAAGTGTTTGGAAGGTTCAGGTGAACCCTCCCTTAGGTACACAATTGAAGAATTGAAGGGCAATTGAGGTTCCTAAGCACTTCAAGAAGTATCAATTTGAGGAATGTAAAATAATTGCTCCAATGCCAAGCTTGTGTTCCTCACAATAATTCAATAAAGAATCCATATTTATTAATAAAAAAATACTGACCTCCTTTTTCATGGACTTGAGTAGTCTTGAAGCTTCTGATTCCTTAAGAGCATGGGCTCCAATTGACCTATCAAACTCCTCATGAGCCCTGTTGAATGCATGTCCAATGGCATCACTTGGACCTATGAGATTTTCTTTTTGCCTTGTATCTGCACATGTGGTGCCTTTGTCTTCAGATGTCTCTTTGTCTTTGTTCAATCCATTAATCCTGGATTCTTGACCTATTTCTACTTGAGCCTTCCCCTTGTTTCTTGTCTGCACTGTAAAAGATTCAATTTCTTCTAACTGCACCACCCTGGTAGATGGTGATGGCACATTAACTTGATCTACCATTTCTTCTTTGCGCACAAAAATCATTTGAATGTGGGGTCCACATGAAGATGCTTGGTTCTTAGGAAAACAATTAGTATAGTGGTCTCTGGCCTCTGGGTAATTCTTGCAAGGAGGGGCATTTTCTGGTAGAGTGCACCTACTTTGGTAATGCCCACATTCTCCACATCTGAAACAAATAATTGGCCTCCTTGGCCCATTTCCAAAGTTATCCCTATGTCTAGGGTTGAAATTATTACCTTGATTAGGTGCAACTGTCATCATATTAGTTGGTGGTAGGGCTCCTCCTTGTGTCCAATATGTTATTTTGGGTGTTCCTCTTGACTGACATTCATGGGCCTCATGACCAGCTTTCCTGCATAGCTAGCAAGTTACACTTAACAAAGGACATTCACTTACTACATGACCCTGCTTGCTACACATGGTATGCCATAACCCACTTTTGATGCCACCCCCCTTGAGTTCCTGCAACTCCTATCAAAGCTGAGCTAGTTCTTCTACTTGGGATTCCTCTTCCTTTTGTAGCTTCAATGCTTCAATTTCCCTCCTCAATTGAGTCATAGCATTCTCCTCCTCTTTATGGGGCTTATTCCTTTTTAAGCCCTCAAGATCTTTCCTTAGTTGAATTACTGGATCTTCAGGTTCTGCAGGATATGACAAATTGGAAGAGCTTGCCCCATACTGCTGTCTAATTTGTTCCAATCTTGTAGCCGTATTGATAAATTCTTCTATTGTTGTTGTTGGTAAAACCAACTCCTTTATTTTACATTGTGTTGATATGGGAAGTGGTTTAGCCAGCCACTTCTTGATAAAAAAATCATGGGGAGTGTCTGGTAGTTTGGCCATCAGTGCCTTAGCTCTGGTCATAAATTCTAGGAAGGTCTCCCCGAGACCTAGTCTTAAATTTTCTAATTCTTCAATAATGTTTTTAGTTGTGTTCCCTTGTTGGAACTGTGTCCTAAATGCTTCCTTCCTCAAGTCCCATGTGGTAAAATGGTTGTCAGCAAACTGACTAAACCATTTGTCTGCTAGCCCTTCTAATGTTGCAGGGAAAAGAATCAGAAACGCATCTTCTCTTCCCATCAGACCCCTTGTTTTACATAATGCTAAGAATATCCTAATGTGCTCATCTGGGTCTTCTTGTGCTAGCCCTCTAAAGGATGGAAATTTGATATTCAATCTAGAAAGTAAAGTTTCCAAATCTACCTGGGCTGCCGTATCTTTTACTGATGATGTCGATGATGTGCAATTTGCTTCTCCTATGCTCAAAACTCCTTGTGGTCCCACTATGCATGCCAAAATTTGTTGGGGGATTCTTGTGCAAAAAGGGATTTGAGTGTTTGTAGGAGAATGGAGAGTGAGAACAAGAGAATTAATGACACCGAAAGCTTCTGATCAATTACGAAGAGAAGAATATAAGCTTGTACATAAACCAAATGCTCTGCGCAGTATGCCAAAGACTAAATAATGCCCATGAAACAAGATTACAAAGTACTTAGAATCTGCCACTAACCTCTGCACCAGACCTCCACGTCCTCCAAGCTTTCCCTTGTGTCACTCTAGCACAATGGTGAGTACCAACGTGAGGAGCTTCACCCATAAATGTCAATCCGCGGAGACGTGAGGACCAGTATGAAGACCAAGAGCAAGTGAAGTGCACAAGTGCGTGAGTGAAAGCATACAAACATGCACACACATACACACATGTGCACAAGGTAAGAGCAAAGAGTGGAACAATGGAAGGACTTCGATTACAAAAGGACTCTATTACAAAAGCTCAAATCTACATCAAGCTAACCCCTCAAATGAGCTCTCCAGCCCTTTTTATAGTTTTTTGAGTGGTTTTGGCCCTGTCCAGACCTAGTGTTCGGCCTAGTTAAAAATTAGGTTCCAAGGCTTATTTGGGGACTCAAACGGAATCTAAAAATTATGAAAATTGGTAGGATGATACTTCTAATACTCCTCAAGCTTGAGGACTCCTTGGCTTGAACAAAATGGAGTTGTAAAAATGGAAAATGGTATTTACAATGGTTTTTAGTGACAAAAGTCACCATATTTTTAGGGATTTCTTTTGAAAATTTGACATGTGCTTCTTGGAGCTCCTTACATGCTCCTTCTTCTTATGTGTCCACTTCATTGATGCACTTCGCTGCTTGTGTGTGACCTTGACTGTCAACACTCCCCCCTCTAGAGTCTATCGTCCCAGACAGACCCTTGTTGTAGTGGTTGTTCCATGTAGTGTGTGGAGAGATAGTGTCCATCATGTATCCACAAGAGTGGTCCATCTTCCAATTGTAGCTTGGGCAATTGCTTGGTTCTTCATTTTGTCATTGCTACCTTTGTATGGACTTCTTCCTTGTATTCCGACTTGATGGTGTCTTTGTGAGCTTTCAAAAAGTGTGAGCTACTACTCAAAAGAGGTGGTCAATGTTGGTTATGAGTAACTCTCATGGTGGTTTGCTTCCTGGCTCTTGTTGTTGTCACTGTGATGTCCTCTGGTTCTTCCAAAGATGGCTTCCCTAGTTTCCATACCAAGTATGCGTGACCCATAATGACTGATGGATAAGTGCATTAGTGCATGGGTTGGAAGAAGAATGTGCCTTGTGCACGGCCTTGTAATGTAGCCCTATGCATGCATACTTGGGAAATGCATTGCAAGAATTATGGTGCAAGAAATTGGGTCTTGAGCTAAGTGCTCAAGGGTATACCGACGAAGAGGTTTCCTTATCGACCGTGGGTATGTTGTTGTTGAAGCATATAGTTCTTACCATGGTGAAAGGTCCATCGATCTTTAACTCTTCGTGTGGTGCTCTCATCATGGTGATTGGCCATTAGCTTGTCGTTCTGGTGATGGACGTCCTTGTTGACGGTTCATTGATGAGGTTCTTTGAGCGCCTGATCCTGTTTCTTTTTCTTCATCTTTTTTTTATTTTTTTTTTAATAACAATGTCACAAAACAAGAAGAGGGTGTTTAGTATAAATAAACTCTTTTACATATGTCAAATGTGTAGCATGTGCCTGGGATTCTCAATTGTGTCTATGCACAGCCGTGTAATGTGGCCCTATATTGATGTGTACTTTGCAAATGCATGACCTGAATGGTGCAAAACACAAGGTTATGCCAAAGGCACATGGTTGTTGCTCATCGAGGCTTCAAGGTTGCTGGTGGACGTTGATGCAGTCTTTGTTGGAGGTAGCCAGTGGATCTTGAAATGATGTAATCCTTCTTATAGGGATCCATTTCAAGATAGTATTTGGCCCTATAGACATAAGTTCTGTCCTCTTTATCTTTGGGTGGTTTCTGAATTTTGGTACCCAACGTGGTTGGCTCTTTGGCTCTGTGGAAGCTATTGGTACTTTTGGCTTCCACACCCATATCCTTGATGGTTGTCTTTTTATTACCGGCGAGGAGATGAATTTATCTTCTTTTGGTCTCTGCCCTTGGTGTCAACTCTTGCTTCTCCGTGGTGTTTTTGTAGAGATTTTTCTCGTGAGAGAGATCATATGGTTTTGTGCATGTAAGAGTGCCTTTGGTACCCACATTTGCAATTGCCCTTCTTGACCTGCAGCTAATTTCTTTGGCACCCAAATTTGTATATTATTATGGTCGGCCTTCATCCATTGCTTTGGTACCCAAATCTATCGGAGACCTTGGGATTGAGCTTGTCCTCATCTCTTGGTGCTTCTTTTAGCATGGTTAGCTTGCTTTGATGAGAATGATGGTGGCAAAGCTGGTGGTTGTTCTCCTTTTTGTACCCACATCTGCTTCATGCCCTGAGCTTCTTTCTTCTTGAATTTCGTCTGTCTAGTTGATATAGCATACGTCTTTTTTGCTTGCCTCTTTGGTCGAGTTATGCTTGGATTAGTCTGTGAAGAAGAAGAGAGGTTTGCGGGCCTTTGAGTGTGTGCTTCCATGATTGAGTCCTTTTGCTTCGTAGGGCTATTGACCCACACAACCTTTTCTTTGCGAAGATTAGTTTCGAAAGAACTAAGAGAATGTGTGACCTCTGGATTTGTGAGCATGCAATTGTCTAATTCTAATGTGATGCATTTTTCTTGTACCCAAACTTGAAGAAGTTGACTTCTTAGGTTCAAGTTGACTGCATGGTCGTAAATCCAATCTTGACCCAAGACAAGTGGCTCTGTAAGGTCTCATCGTGACACACTAGCATTTTGACTTTTATTGGAACATCTTGCCAGTAGATGGGAAGTTCCACCTCGCCCAAACAAGGGGTTTCCAGACCTCCCAAACCTATGAGATAGGCCTCTATGGAACTGATGTTCAATTGTAGATCTTGGCAGTATGAAAGTCTAACTGCACTAGTTGCTGCACCTGAGTCAATCAATGCTCTCACAGTCCTCGCATTCTTTCCTTGTCCTACCGTGATGTTGACAAAGGGACGTCGATCAATTATTTGAGAAGCAATTGCACTGGATGTTTTACACATGGCCATGTGGTATCTTGGGGCCTCAAGATTGAGATCTAGGCTACATGGGTGTATCCTATGAAAGCAAAGAAGGAGGTATTTTCTTGCTTCAAAGCATTTTTAGCTATGGCTGAAAATTTTTCTTCACAAAAGCTTTTGACTCTACGCACGGATCGTGGTGGTCAATACATGTCACATGAGTTTAATGCTTTTCTTCGTGAAAGAGGTATTTCACACCAATGTACGATGCCATATACACCTCAACAAAATGGTGTTGCCGAGCGTAGAATAGAACTCTACTTGAAATGGCACGATGTATGGTTAAAGGAAAGCATCTTCCTCATAAGTTTTGGATGGAAGCGGTCATGTGTACAAACTATGTGTTGAATCGCTGCCCTACAAAAGCATTGAGAGTCATCACTCCTTATGAGGCTTGGAATGGTCATAAGCCTATGGTTAGTCATATGTGTGTGTTTGGTTGTTTGGCATATGCTCTTGTGCCATCACAACAACGTCACAAACTTGATGACAAGGCAAAGAAATGTATATTTGTTGGTTATAGTGCTGAAAGTAAGGGATATCGGTTGTACCATCCATTGATGAACACAATTATTGTGAGTCGAGATGTGGTATTTGCTGAAAATTCAGTTTTCCTTCTACTTGAATGCAAAAAACTACCAACAGTTAGCTCACAAGATGTGTTCGATACACTCATGCCTTTGTTCCAAAATGGTGCGTTTGACTATGGCCATGTAGACCAGCCAACTGAGGCTCAAAGGGCTGAAAAATTCCATCCAAATAGGGCTGAAAATGCAGAGAATTTCCAGCCAAACATTGCTGAAAAAATTCAGCCAAAAATTGTCAAAACTGTTGGAAATTTCCAGCCACATATGGCTGAACATTTGCATCAAAATATGGCTGAAACTGAGCATGAAATTCAGCCCACGCATGATGTACATATTGAAGATGTTATACATAATGAACGCATGTCTATCAAGAGTGCACAATCTATGCCAAAGTGGCTGAAACAAACTTTGCAGGACAGCAAATTGAGTGCACCTTTACTTGGTAGAACAAGATCAAGCTCTCACCATGCATCAAGTAATTTTGTGGATTATTATCTTATTGCTACAGCATGTAATGAAGAGCCACTTTCTTTTGAAGATGCATGTGACGATCCACAATGGATGAGTGCTATGCAATCAGAAATGGATTCCATACATAGGAATGGTACTTGGGAGTTATGTGAATTGCCAAAAGGAAAGACTGCCATTGGTACAAAGTGGGTTTACAAGATTAAGAGAAAATCTGATGGTAGCATTGATCGCTACAAAGCTAGATTGGTTGCCAAAGGATATGCGCAACAATATGGCATTGACTATGAGGAAACTTTTGCACCTACTTCACGCATGACTACCATTCGTACCGTGGTTGCATTGGCTGCCCATCGAGGTTGGAAAGTGCATCAGTTGGATATAAAAACAGCCTTCTTGAATGGTGATTTGCAAGAAGAGGTTTATGTGAAGCAACCTCCTGGATTTTCTATGAAAGGGAAAGAGCATATGGTTTGTCGCTTGCATAAAGCCTTCTATGGTCTCAAACAAGCTCCACGTGCATGGTATGACAAAATACATAAGCACTTGATTGCTCTTGGCTTCACATATAGTCGGATTGAAAGCACACTCTATGTACGCAAAAATGGGGCTGATCTTATAGTGCTTGTTCTTTATGTCGATGACATACTCTTGACTGGGTCATGTGATGCAAAACTTGACATTCTTATGGCTGATTTGCAGCATACTTTTGATGTCACTTATCTTGGTCTTTTGAGCTACTATCTTAGCATCGAGTTTCTATCCGTTGAGGGGGGAATTGTTATGCACCAAGCCAAGTATGTTGAAAAACTACTTCAGCATTTTGACTTTGAGGATTGCAAGCTAGTTTCCACACCAGTTGAGACAGGATTTAGATTCTCAGTTGAGGATTCTAGTGATGCATTTGACACTTCTCTTTATCAGCAGGCTGTGGGATGTCTTATATATGCATGCAACACAAGGCCGGATATACAGTATGCAGTTTCCCAGTAGAGTCGATTCATGCATAGCCCTGGCAGTAAGCATTGGCAAGCAGTGAAACATGTGTTTAGATATCTTCGAGGCACTTTGAGCTTAGGTCTCTTTTATGGCAGAGATGTCCAGCCATGCTTGCATGCTTTTACAGATAGTGATTGGGCTGGTTGTTATGATACTCGCGTGTCCACTAGTGGTAATTGCTTTTTCCTTGGAGACTCATGCATACCTTGGTTGAGTAAGAAGCAACCTACAGTGGTGACATCGAGTTGTGAAGCTGAGTACAGGGTAGTTTTCACAGCTACAGTGGAGTATATATGGTTGAGACGCCTATTGATGGATCTTTGCATGGAGATTGATGCTGCTACGCATATTCTCACTGATAGTCAGAGTGCTTTGGCTATTGCACGAAACCCAGTGTTTCATGCACGGACCAAACATATTGAGGTGCATTATCACTATGTGAGAGAGCACCTTCATGCAGGAGATATTGATTTGGTATATGTGCCTACACAAGATAATGTGGCAGACATATTCACCAAAGCTCTTCCACGGGAAAATTTTGAAGCTTTTCGCAAAGCTTTAGGCTTGTTACCTTGTGGTGGCTGATCTGTCACTCCCTGTATGTGTTCACATCATTCGCTCCAGGGGGGTTTGTTACACTTATGTGTTCCTTAGGTAGCTTTTATGTGAACCTTTTCCCTATACATGGGCACTTTTTACTCTAGTGCTGGCTAGAGGTTTTTTCCCCATGTTACCACATACTTGATACTCTCATATGTGGTGGTACTTTGTACTTAGGGATATTATTCAGCTCTTACTTCAGTTAAGTTCATCGATCAATAGAGAGAGCTATTCCAGCCATCGTCTTCTCCGTGTGTCTTGCTGCGTTTGTGCTCCTTGTGTGTGCTTCTTGTGTGTCTCTCGCACTACTACACACACCCAACAAAGTCACCCAACAGATAGGTTGTTGCTACAATGGGTGGAGCAGATTTGTGGTCAGAGCAACCCTATGCCAAAAGCTATTGAAGTGAAGATAGAAGGAACAAGGAGATCACAAAAAATAGAGGACAAAGGATGGCCTTATACTCACATAATCATTCTAACCATGATGGTTGAGATCATGAACGAAGTAATGAAGCCAATAGATGAAGATGAATCATTTGTAGATCGCACATGGAAGGAGGTTATGCAAGCCAATTATGACATTTTAATGAAGAATGAAGCATGGGAGGTCAGTAGCACCAAGTCGGTCTAGCATGTGAAGGACATGATAGATGGAATCTTGGAATTCTATCATGATATATTGATAGCACAAGGACTTTCACTAGCGGAGGGTTTTGGTTTTCAATACTCTTTTGCTCTAATGATCACTATTTGCATCATAATAATGGGAGGAACTCATATGAAATAACTTTTCATGTTACTTGTCAAATCAGAATTTATGAATGTTGACTTGAAGGAGGAGGTACATGTGTCATAGGCACTAGGGTTTGAGGTTCCATATTCAAAGGACATATTATGTAAGCTGAAGAAGGCATCATATGTGATGAAAAAAACCCTAAGATCATTGTACGAGTAGATAGACATTGGGAGCTACATGAAGTTCTTTAATTGTCTTATCTACTTATGGAGTATCATACATGATAAAAGTTTTGCAGTCAAACTTTTTAGAAGGCTTGGGAATAGACCTCATGAAGAACATTCAAGAGTTGGCAAGCAAGTACATGTGAGAAGGATTTTGGGAATAGCATGCTATCTAATGAAGGAGAATGCAATAGGTACCCTCACCAAAGTGCTTACAAAGGATCTACTTCAGATACATCTTTGAAGACTTGGCATTGGACCAAGGAGATAGTTCACCTTTGGGTGGACATTGAGGGGGGGTGTTAGACATGGTCAATGCTCCACCATCATGGAAAACTTGGCATCAGACCAAGAAGGTAGTTCACCTTTGCATGGACAGTGGGGGGGGTGTTAGATATGCTCAATGCCTCACCCTTATGTAGCACCACCATTGTTCCATAACACTCTATTTTGTAAGTCTCCCCTTAGGAGGAGAAGCCTTGTAAGCATACAATGATAGGTTCCTGACTTTGAGGTCAGATGAGGTCTAGAGCAGACCATAGATGGATAACTAGGAAGGTTACTTCTATGTCATTGGATTTTGGCTTGATCCTATTTGATGATCAACCTAAATCAAGGGATAGAAACAAAAGTAGCTTTCTTAACTTGGAAAAGGGTCTATTTGATGTGGCCCATTGGATCTAGAATTGGTCCTAAGTGTGGATTAAGAAAGGTCAAGGGCTACAAAGAAATGGTTGTTGATCTTACATTTCTACCATTGGATTTACCCCATAGATAAATGGTGGAAATTATTTTAGGCATGGTTCAAGCTACCACGACCCTAGAACATGGGTAGGCTGACTTAGGCTTGGAGGAACTTATAAGGATGGTTCCCTCCCCATGTAGGATTATATTTTGTGGTGTTTGGAACCATTAGGGTGCCTATCTTAGTACCCAATGTGTTGGCCTAAATCCCTTCACCTAGCTTCTATCTAGATCACCATCTAAGCTCCATATAGGGAGTGCATGGGTGGATAGAACCATCTATATCTCATGTAGTGTTTGAGTTATGTTGTATGAGCTTTTTTGAGTTTGAGTTGCATTCATCTTCTATTCGTCTTGAGTCCACTCCATTATAACCATATTTCTTGTATTATTCCCATGAATGCCAATATCTCTCTTTCTCTCTAACCTTGATCCTATATATGTGTTGTGGTAACCTCTACATGGTATCAAAGTTTCACCACTAGCCCACCACTCATTCATCATTCTTTTTTTCTTACATTGAGCACAATTCAGAAACTCACATTACTCATTTTTGAAATGTTGGTGTTTCATTTTTCAACCCAAATTTCATTGAATTTGATAAATAAATCCTCACAATTTCACAAAGGTGGTCTTCTCCTTATCCTTTTTCACCATTTGTATCCTATTATACCCACTAATGCCATCCAAAAAACTATAGATTTCGGCTCTTGCTATTGAATCTATAATAGTATATGAAAATGGTAGTGCGAATTTATATGTGACTACAACCACATTTAACTTCCTATAATCCACACAAGCAAAAATTTTCCCATTCACTTTTTTTGGCACCACCAAAACCGGTGATAACCACTCTAGATTCTTGACTTGACATATGTTTCCCACATTTCATAACTTATCCAACTTATCTTTGAATTTTTGCATATAACTTGGATTCATATGATATTATTTCCATTTAATCAATAGTGCATCAACCCTAACATTTTTCACATGACACAATAGTGGCTAGGTGCCCTTAATATCCAAATATGACCATGCAAACACATCTTGATGCTTAGTTAATAGTGCTTTTAGATTTTTTGTAAAGACTAAATCAAGAGCAGCAAACACCTTAGTAATCTTCCAATTTTATTTGGTTTCCAAATTTAGGCCCTTCAGTTCCTCTGGTTTCACCCGTGAACACTGCTTTTGTAATTCTTCAAACATCCTCTCTGCATTTTCAACTACTTTATGAACTTCTTCATCTAGTCTATCTTTCTCCTTAGTTTGTTTTTCATGTTTACATTCATCCTCATCCATCTTCACTTGATCTTCTTGCTTTAACGAATCAGTAATTTTAGATACACCCACTTCAAGGATAAGTATATTTGTGCTATTTTTTTGTAAAAATTCCTCCGCTTCATCTTCCACAAGAGTTTTGTGAGGAGGTAATGGTAGAGTATGCAGATGAGAGGATCTTTACAAAATCCTACTCTATACTACCCTAATTTATGCTTAGACACTATAATAGACTCTCTAAGCTTGTAAATTGTACATAAATATGACGATATTACTTTGGTGCATTGATCTCAAATGTTTGAGTCAATATAGACTACTTCCAAATTTTGAGCATGAAGAGAAAACCTTCTATTTATGGAAGAAGGCACTTAGAAAAACGATAAGTGCTCCTAACCTATTATGAATCGGATAAAATCCTTTTGCAAAGATTCAAATGGGAAAAATATTTAGCTAATAAAAGTTATTTCATGAATTTTTAGTGACAAGAGAGTGAGAAATGTACTTATTACTCATAGGTCCTCACATTTCAAGAAATGGACAATACACATAAATAGTAATAGAGATTGATCTATATCTCTACATATAGAGTGACATGATCAAAATATTGCATAAAAGAACTCAAAGCATTATTACCTTCATGATCCAACCATTGGATGAGATAATGAGACCATAGGTTCACCTCAATGAGTTTTTGGCACACTTGAACAATACAATGACTATGCGATAAGTTCAATGGTCGTATATGTAAGCTTTTCTCCTTCAATTTAGTAGATAGTTGTTGATTGATTCTACCAAAAACTTTCAATAAGTTTTTGGCTATTCATTTGAATTTTGAATTCAAACGTGGCTCTTAGTTTTTGGCTAACTTTAGACTTACTTGATTCTTGGCTTTTCCTCGTAAGAGACTTTTACAATAGATAAAATTCTAGTTAGACTTATCCTTAGGAATATACTAAGGATATGTGTATACACACACATTATTTCTTATAGTAAAATGTAACTGGGAATATGGTCAAGCACTTAGGCTTGCCATATGTACCAACGACTCCCCCTCAAGCCTAAGATTATCAAGTCTTCATTCCTTTTCAATCTCCGAAAGTCGAATCATTGATTTGAATATGTTTAGCTTTAGTCCATCCAATGCTTTAGTAATCACATAACTAAATTGTTTTTGAGTTGAGTTATATGAAAGCTCAAACTCCTCACTCATAATATTTTCCCTAACATAGTGATGATGGGCCTCAATGTGTCTAGTCCTTGCATGATAAATAGGGTTTCCTAAAAGATGCAAAGAAATGTTGTCCCCAAATATTTGAGGATTAGATGACTCTATTCCTAGATCAACATGTAGTGTCTTGATCCACATAGCTTCTTGGGTTGCATTTTCCAATCCTCTATACTCTTGTTCTACGGATGAGAGAGAAATAGGAGTTTTTTTCTTCGATGACCAAGAAATGAGCTTAGAATGAATGAAAGATAACTAGAGATACTTCTCCTATTGTCTCTTGATCTTTCTCAATATGCATCAAAAAAGTTCTTGATATCAATATCATAAGCGTATGAATAGAATATGCCTTCATTGATTGTTCACTTGGGATACTTAAGTATCCTTTTGCTTCCTCCATGTGTGGCTTCCTAGGTGAGTGCATAAAATGACTTAAAACATTCACACTATAAATGATATCTACTCTTGTGAGAGTAACATAGTCGAGACATCCTAGTAAACATTGATAAGCTCTCACTTCTTCAATCAGGTCTCCTTCATGAGCAATAAATTTGGAATTCATTCCATTTATTTGAAACCTTTGCATTTTCCATTTTGAACTTTGTGAGCATATCGTTCATGTACTTTCTTTGAGTAAGGTACATGTCATGCTTTGTGTACATGACCTCTAATACAAGGAATTATGTGAGCTTTCTTAATCTGCAAACATACTCAGGAAATTGCAAATCTTCAAAACTAGGGGTTGAGCCATAATTACCTCCTTGAAGATCCATTCATTAGAGAAAAAATTTTTGACATCCGTCTGGTATATCTTCCAATTCTTGGAATTTGCAATATTCATGAGTACCTTGATTGTAGCCATTTTTTTTACATGAGAGAACATCTTCTCATAATCAATGACTTGAGTTTGAGCATATCCCTCAATTACTAAACCTTCATTATATATGTTTATGGTTCCATCACAGTTATTCTTTACCTTGTAGATCCATCTGGATCCATTGACCTTCATGGTGGATGTCTTAGGTGCTAAGTCCCAAGTGTTGTTTTCCTACAATTCTTAAATCTCTTCCTCCATGGCATGTTTCTACTCTAGCTTCTTCTTGGCTTCCTCATATAATGAGGGTTCTTTAGAGTTCATGTTATGAGCCATGTATATAAAGTTTTTAGTGACCAATGCGGTATCATATCCATACCTTTCTAGCTTTTTCTTTTCTCTAGTAGACTTTCTAATAGTTTCATGGGATGATTATACTACATCTCTTAATTCCTGCACTTTGGATTTAAATTTATAGTTCCAAGACCTGATCTCCCTTCTATGTTTGTTGTACTCATCCTCAAATTCACTTGAATCTTCAAATGTGTGTGAAATTTTTCTTGAGTGTTGGAAAATCATCTCCCAAGTCATAACACAATTTTATCTTCCTACAATCATCTTCAAACCAAGATTTATTTTCATCAAGTACTACATCTCGACTTACTATGAATCCTCTAGTGTTTGGATTGTAAATCCTATAACCCTTTTGGTTCACGTCATAGCCAATTAAAAAAAAATTATGACTTGGAATCAAGCTTTCCTCTTATTGTGTGTTGGTATGTGTGCCTATGTCATGCATATAAATATTTAGTAATGACCCAAGCTTGGTCTTCTTCCATTTTAAGCTTCACAAGGTGCCCTATCTTCCAAAGAATTTGAGGCTAATCTATTTATAAGGTAAGTGGTAATGGATAATACCTGTGCCCATAGATAAATGGGAAAACTCTTCTCATTTAGCTTTGATTTAGTTGCTTCCACAATGATCCTATTTCTTATTTCTCCTACACCATTTTGCTCAAGTGTGTATATGTTGTAATCTCTCTTTTGATTCCTCTCTTCCAAGAAGGAATCAAACTCATGGGAAAAATAATCTCCCCCTTTGTTAGACCTTATCCTTTTCAATTTCCTACTTGTTTGATTATCTACAAGTGCAAGGTACTTTTTGAAACATGTAAATACTTCATCCTTATGCTTTATAAAGTAGAGTATAGTCCATCTACTACAATCATCAATGAAAGGAACATAATACTTTGACCCACATATAGATGGTTCCTTTCTTCATCCCAAAACATCAGTGTGGACAAGCTCCAAGAGATCTCCATGTATGTATCCCTTTTTTTTGAAAGGTTGCATGTGAAACTTGCCAAATTTGCATGCACTATGTTTGTAAATCATATGTTGTTTTTTGATATTTGGTAGTCCAAGTACAGTTTGATCTCTAAAAATTTTCTTGAAGGTCCTCTCTCCAATATGAGCCAACTTTTTGTGCAAAAGCCCTAATTGTCATAGATTTTGTGTGCCATAATTTAACAATTCTATGTTCCTTGTGTCTTAGAGTTCAAGGATGAATAGTCTACATATCTTTTCACCTTTGGATATCTTCTTGAACACTTGGTATAGATCTTCTATATAGGCTACATACCTTGTAAACCTAAATTTCAATCCTTTCTCCATAATGTGTCCTAGACTTATCTTATTCTTGGTGATGCTAGGTACATAGAGAACTTTGTTCAAGAAATTCATGTTACCATTTGAAGTCTTCACGTTTCCAATCTTCTCCATAGGGTGCATTGTGTCATCTGCTATTTGCACTTCATGCTTTTTCTTGGGGTCTTCCAAATTTGAGAGTAGTGCTACATTCCGTGTTACATGATTTGAACATCCACAATCAATATAGAATACATGTTGATTCGATTTTCCTTCTTTCCTAATCATGTTCATGAGTAGAAGGGATTCTTCTTGTGATTGATCATCAATATAATTGTTGTAGTCTCTCCTTCCTTTGTATCTTCCTTCATAGATGTTGTTGAAGGTGTTGTTGCTATTGTAATCATAATTGTTGTTGCATCTTCCTCTAGGAGCTCCATATCCTCCTCAGTTGTTCCTCTCTAATTCCTTATGTCCTTGAAGTAGTGCTTAGTGATATGATTGGTAAGTCCACATGTAGCACAAGTTGAGGATCTTTGAGATCTCCCTCTACCTTTTCTACCTCCTCTTCCTCTTCCTCTTGAGCTTCTCCCTCTACTTGCAAAGTTATCTTGGGAGGTTCTTGCTTCTTCATCCGACTTATTCTTTTTACCATTGGCATCTTTACTTCTACCTTTATTAGTGTATAGGATAGAGGACTGATTACCTTTTTGTGTGTCTTCATTCTTCATGATTTTGGCTTTTTGAATGAAGAGTTTTCCCATGAGCATGTTTGAAATATGGTACTTGTATGTCCATGTATAGGTCTATGGTAGTGGTGAATGCTTCCCACTTATCATGTTCTTTGATTCCATTGATGACTTGTCTGACTATTTATTCTTCATCGATGAACTCTTTGATGCTTCCTATTTGATAAGCTATATCCTTAATCATTTTGACAAAGCCAGTGAAATTCTATTTGGTTTTCTTCCTAAGGGATGTGAAGCCCATCCATAATTGATGTTTTCTAACTTTGGTGCTTGAAGAGAATAATGCTTCCAATGCATTCAATTTTCTTCTCAAGCCTTATAGCCCCTAATGTGTGGACATAAGAAATAAAAAATAGAGTTTAGAATATATAACCTTTCCAAAGAATCCTTTGCACACCATGTGTTCAACCTTCTTGGCTCTCCTAAATTTGAATTCAAATGTGGCTTGTGGTTTTAGGGTCTCTTTAGAAACTACTTGATTCTCAACTTTTCCTCATAAGAGACTTTTAGAATATGTAAAAATATAGTGAGACTTATCCTTAGGAATATTGTAAGGATATGTATATACACACACTGTTTCTCATAGTCAAATGGAATCCAAAAAGATATGGTCAAGCACTTAGGCTTGCCATATGTACCAACATGTTTTTACCAAATTAATCGTTTTGATTTATGGTGGTCATTCCTTGAAGGGAAGCTTTCTTAGATTTGTTATCAGTAAATTATATTTATGCTTTCCCTTTCACATTATCATTGTATCAGATCCCAAATTTGCTCCACCTTGGCTGCCCTTAGGGTGTCCCAAGAATCATGGGGCATGTACACTAAGATGGTTGCAATCTATGAATGAGAAAATTAAATTTAAACAGTAAGCTTGATATTGTGATTTCTTGATTCTTGAGAATTCCCAATGGATACACCCGACATTGCTTAGCCATTCTCACTTGAAATTGTTGGAGAAACACTCACTAATTGGACATATATTTGAAGGTCAAAGCTTTAGAAGAAAATCACATGCCTATGTGAAGGGACAAATTCACAAGTGTATTATATTTGTAAAGTTAGTTCACTTTAGTTCTAGAAGTTTTTTAAAATCACGAGAATGAGAAAATCTATATAAGTTAGTTTGTATCAACGAACGCGATGAGAGAAGAAGTGGAAGAGAGTGATAGACTGAGTATAGTCGGGCTTTTCTGAGTGAGAAAGCATCTGTAAAGTTTATGAGTTTTTCATAGCTATGAGAAGAATTAAGTAAAGTTTTTTGTATGAGACTCTCTCCATCATCTCCATAGTTGTCTATTGTGTGATGAGTTCAAAAGTTCAAGTTTTCCAAGCAACTCGATGCCTGGCATCGAGTTTGTGTTGATAAGTCTGTGTTTTATTCTTTGAGTGTTATGTACTGCTAGAACTTCTTAAAAACATGAGGTTTTTGGAGCAACTCGAAGCGTGGCATCGAGTTTCAGCATAAAGTCGATGTCTGGCATCGACTTCCCACATAAAAGTGGTCTTGTTCATGTCTGTGTTCAAGCGGGTAATTTTGGCGCTCAAAAGTGGCTAAAAACACCCCGAGTCGATGCCTGGCATCGAATTCTTGTTGCAACTCGATGCTAGGCATCGAACTCCATTTTTAGACAGGCGCTTTTACTATAACAGGAAGAATTTCCAATTTTGGCAGTTGTACATAGTCATCTTGTGAAGGCCATAACTTGAGTTCTAGAGATTTGGTTCTTGCAAGTAATAGCTTGTTGGAAAGCTCTTCTCTTCTACTTTCATCCACCAAAAGATCTTGGAGACATATTATTTGTGCTAAGAGAAATTAGCAAAATATTGAAGGTATTTCATTTCAGTGACTAGAAAGTTCTGTAGAAGTAAAGTTCTTGGTTTTGGCTACCATTTCTCAAAGTTTGGAGTGGCAATGAGTTAATGATCACCATAGAGGTTGTCTAGTGTCACATTAATTCATTTCTTGTGATGTTTCACACATCAACAAGTGGTATCAGAGTAGAAAGGTCCTAAAGAGTAGAAGGCGGCAAAGGTACGAGAAGTCTTGAAAAGTTTTTTGTTAAAGTTTTAAAGGTGAAGCATTGGAAGTCTCAAGGCATCAAAAGGTCGCTTCAAATGTATATTCATACCCAAAGAACTCCAAAGTGTATTATCCTTTATCTTTAAGTTCACAGGTAGCAGCAGAAGGAAAGGAGTATGGCAGATCATATCTCCATTGACAAAATGGATAGAGATAATTACCCCGCATTGGTAATGAGAATGGAAGCCTTACTTATGAGTAAGGATCTCATGGTATATGTAACACATGAACAAGAGAAGCCAGTATTTGAAGATGAAATCCGACCAAAGAAACAGGAACTTGATGCTTTAAAGCATTGGCAGAAGAAGGATGCAAGTGCAAAAGCTTACATCTACAATACAATCTCAGATCATTTGCTACCACACATCAGAGGATTGGAAGCATCTGAAGATATATGGAATGCATTGGAGTATCATTTCCAAAGTACTACCAAAGCAAGGAAAAGCAAGTCTATGGTCAGAGTTTACAACATTCAAGAAGAAGCCAAGTCAAAGTATTAGTGATTATGTCACTAAGATGAAGGATCTTGCAGATAGTCTTGGTTCCATAGATGAAGATATTGAGGATCACAGCTTGATTGCTCAATTACTTACAGGTTTGAGAGGAGATGAAAGGTGGAAACCTTTTGTCTTGTCAACAAAACTTTCTTTGAATCATTTTGTTCCAGATTTGAACCAGTTGCTTGGTTTGATGTTCACATTTGAGCAAGACTTGAAGGGAGATGGAGAGAAAGGACAAAGTTCTGCAATGTACATGAAGAACAAGAAGAAGGGAGATAAAGGTAAAGCAAAGGATGAAGAAGAGTCAAGTTCTCAAGTTTATTATGCAAGAGGTAAAGGCACACGCAGAGGAAGAGCAAGAGGTTTTGGAAGAGGAAGAGGTAATCAGAATAACAACAAGAAGTCTTGTTGATCTGTGGATTGAGTAATCATTTGGCTCATGACTGTTGGCACAATCAACAAGGATCAAACTAGAATCAAAACAACAATAGCAGAGGTCGAGGTGGAAGATATCAAAGTAATTTTCAAAGAGGTAGACAAATTCAAAGAGGAGGCTATGGTAGAGGTGGAGGAAGGAGTTGGGGACAGAATCAATCCTACAACACCACCTACTACAACTATGCAAATGACACACAAAATGAAAGTCATACATCATTGATGATGAATTCAATCAGCACATCAGAGAAAGGAGATCTAAAGGTATTTTACATTGACTCTGGATGTTCTAATCATTTATCAAGAAACATAGAATTGATGTCAGAATCGGAAAAAGGCATTTATAGTCATAGTGTTCAAACAGGTGATAATACAAGACATAGTGTACATTCAATTGGAAAAGTGAAATGCAAGAGTGGAGCAGATTTGCTAACCAATGTTTTGTATGTTCCCACAATACCTAAAACTTGATTAGTGTGGGACATATAGTTGAAAAAGGTTTTCAAGTCAGGTTTACAAATGAAGGCGTATTTGTTGAAGATCTAGAGAATGGATATAATTAGATTGTCTCTGGTAAGAAAGAAGGTAGACTCTTTACTTTAAGAGTGCAAGGGAACATTGTTCAAGCTTTGCTCACACATGGTGAAGGAGTGATTACAGAACTTGATATCTAGCATAAGAGATTAGATCATTTCAATGAAAGAGGAATTAAAGCTATGGTTGCTAATCAGTCTGTACTAGGATTACCAAATGTGCAAAGTCAACATATGATTTATAAATGTGAAGCATGTCAAATGGGTAAAGCACACAGATTACCACTTTCAGAAGAAAGGATTCAAACATGATGGAGTACTTGAGCTCATTCATACAGATGTATGGGGACCAACAAAAGAAGGATCTATCAGTGGCTCAAGGTACTATGTTCTTTTCATTGATGATGCTACAAGATGGATAACTCTCTATGTTTTGAAGGAAAGATCAGAAGTGTTTGGAGCTTTCAAGCATTTTCATGCATATGCAGAGAGAGTCACAGGTCAAAAGCTTAAGAGACTGAGGTCTAAGGGAGGGGGAGAATACTTCTCCCAAGAGTTCAATGATTATCTCTAGAATGCAGGTATTAAGAGGGAAATAACTTGCAGGTATACACCACAACAAAATGGTGTAGCAGAAACAAGAAACAAGAATTTGGTTGAGTTTGCTAGAGCTATGCAAAAGGAGAAGAATTGTCCAAATTATCTTTGGGCTGAGGTTGTAAATACAGCTACATATCTTGTGAATAGATTACCATGTGCAGCTCTCAATGGAATGACTCCATATGAATCATTGTAGAGTGTTTGGATCAATTGCATATGCTTATGTGCCATCACAACTTAGACATAAACTTGAACCAAAGGCAGAATATATGTGTTCATTGGTTATGATGAAAAGTAGATGGGTTATAGGTTGTGGAATCCTCTAACCAAACAATTTCTTGTTTCTAGAGATGTTACATTTGATGAACAGAAGAGTTGGTATGCAGATCAAAATCATACAACTGAAGAACTTGAAGAAGAGGTAAGAAGATGTGAGAAAGGAAAATCAATTGTTCAGGTAAATAGAGATGAAGACTATATGCAAGCAAGTACATCGAGAAGTGGATTAACAAGAAGAAATGAAGAAGCTCCTATTTTGATGAAGAAGTGTATCCAGACGCTTATGAAGAATGTGAACCAAGGAGGTCAAGTAGGACAAGAAGACAACCAGAAAGGTATTCTTATGATACTTCTTACATAACTCACAAGAACTATGCATATATGGTCAAAGATGATGAAGAACCTCAGAACTACGATGAAGCTAAAGGTAAGAAGCAATGGGAAGAAGCAATGAAGGAAGAAGCAATGAAGGAAGAGTTCAATGCACTAGAGGAGAACAAGACATGGGAACTTGTTCCTAAACCAAATGGTAAGAAGGTAATTGGAAATAAATGGGTTTATAAAGTGAAGAAGCTTGCAGATGGAAGTATAGCCAGATACAAAGCTAGACTAGTGGTGAAAGGCTATGCCCAAACCTATGGCATAGATTATGATGAGACATTCAGTCCTGTAGCTAATATGTCAATTATAAGGACAATCATTGCTATTGCAACTTCAAAAGGATGGACTCTGAGTCAACTGGATATAAAGAATGCATTCTTGAATGGATACATATCAGATGAGGTATACATGGAACAACCTCAAGGGTTTATAGATTCCAGGTGTCCAAATTTTGTTTGCAGGCTGAGAAGAGCACTCTATGGATTGAAGCAAGCTCCAAGAGCATGGAACTATAGACTGGTGAAGTATCTCAATGATCTTGGATATCAAAGTTCAAAAGAAGATCCAAGTCTACTCGTTAAAAGAACAGAGGAATGTACAATCTACATTTGTATTTATGGAGATGACATTATAATCACAGGTACTTCAGATGAAGGAATCAAGGAGGTAAAGAGATTACTTGAGAAAGAGTTCAAGATCAGTGATCTAGGAAAGTTGTCATATTTTCTTGGCATGGAAGTCACCTATACAGATCATGGCATATATGTATCACAAGAAAGGTATCTTCTAAATTTATTGAAGAAGTTTGATATGGAAAAGTGCAGAGAAGCTTCAACTCCACTTGAAGTTAATCACAAGCTCAGTAAATATGATGGTACAGAATACAAAGATATGAGGAAGTATCAATCTCTTGTGGGTAGTTTGATTTATGCTACCCTAACAAGACCTGATCTTAGTTATGCAGTAGGAGTTTTGTCACAATTCATGCATTGTCTGAAGGATCCACATTGGATTGCAAGTCAAAGAGTTCTCAGATATATCAAAGGAACTATAAAGGAAGGATTATATTATCCTTTTACATCAGATTTGAAGTTGAGAGCCTATAGTGACTCAGACTGGGCAGGTAACCAGGATGACAGAAGATCAACTCATGGCTACATGTTATACATTGGTGATAAGCTTGTAAGTTGGTGTTCAAAGAAACAACATATAGTAGCATTATCATCAACTGAAGCTGAGTACAAAGGACTTGTGGAAGCGGCTAAGGAGGTCATATGGATGCAGACATTATTCAAAAACTTGGGCATTGATCAAGGTATACCTACAATACATGGAGATAATATGAGTTCACTTTATCTTGCAGCAAATCCAATATTTCATGCAAGAACAAAACATATAGAGATACATTATCATTTCCTGAGAGAAAAGGTAATGCAGAAAGAAATTGAAGTGGAGTACATTTCTACAAAAGATCAAATAGCAGACATAATGACAAAGAGCTTGGATGGTGTGAAGACCAACAGATTCAAAAGCATGGCAGGAGTAAAAGAAAGAAGATGATATGAAGAAACTGAGAATGTCAATTAGTTATTGAGGGGGAGCTATTGGAGAAACACTCACTAATTGGACATATATTTGAAGGTCAAAGCTTTAGAAGAAAATCACATGCCTATGTGAAGGGAAAAATTCACAAGTGTATTATATTTGTAAAGTTATTTCACTTTAGTTCTAGAAGTTTTTTAAAATCACGAGAATGAGAAAATCTATATAAGTTAGTTTGTATCAACTGACACGATGAGAGAAGAAGTGGAAGAGAGTGATAGAATGTGAGAAGGAGTTCATTTTGTATGACTGAGTATAGTCGGGCTTTTCTGAGTGAGAAAGCATCTGTAAAGTTTCTGAGTTTTTCATAGCTATGAGAAGAATTAAGTAAAGTTTTGTGTATGAGACTCTCTCCATCATCTCCATGTTTGTCTACTGTGTGATGAGTTCAAAAGTTCAAGTTTTCCAAGCAACTCGATGCCTGGCATCAAGTTTGTGTTGATAAGTCTGTGTTTTATTCTCTGAGTGTTATGTACTGCTAGAACTTCTTAAAAACATGAGGTTTGAGGAGCAACTCGATGCCTAGCATCGAGTTTCAGCATAAAGTCAATGCCTGGCATCGACTTCCCACATAAAAGTGATCTTGTTCATGTCTGTGTTCAAGGGGGTAATTTTGGCACTGAAAAGTGGCTAAAAGCACCCCAAGTCAATGCCCGACATCGAATTCTCGTTTCAAGTCGATGCTAGGCATCGAATTCCATTTTTAGACAAGCGCTTTTTACTATAACAGGAAGAATTTCCAATTTTGGTAGTTATACATAGTCATCTTGTGAAGGCCATAACTTGAGTTCTAGAGATTTGTTTCTTGCAAGTAGTAGCTTATTGGAAAGCTCTTCTCTTCTAATTTCATCCACCAAAAGATCTTGGAGAAATATTATTTTTGCTAAGAGAAATTAGCAAAATACTGAAGGTATGTCATTTCAATGAAAGTTCTGTAGAAGTAAAGTTCTTGGTTTTGGCTTTCATTTCTCAAAGTTTGGAGTGGAAATGAGTTAATGATGACCATAGAGGTTGTCTAGTGTCACAATAATTCATTTCTTGTGATGTTTCACACATCAACATAAATGATGCCAGAGCCCTGGCTTTCAGATGAAGCTCCAGCCACAATGATTCAATAAATATGCTCATTCCTAAATCCTCCATCAATAAGCACCCCTTGTAACCATTTCTTATGAAAAGATAAATTGATGACATGAATTTGATCATCTACATCGATTGGATTTTTATCCATAGCGGTTATCTCCACCTGTTTAGCTATTTGGCTTTGTTGTTATTTTTCTATGCATGGTTCATTCATTAACTGATGTACTATCTTCTTTTTAAAACTAATTACTAATTCAAGAAGCTACCCCTACTTAATCACGAGTGAAGCCTCCACAAGTATTTCAAACAATGCATCATATCCTCCTTCTTGAAGTGGGGTTACTTTCATCGATACATTTTCACTTGATTACTTTGAAGATTTCCACAATTGACATTATAGAAGATCATCTTCTTTTAGTCTCTTTAACAATGGTTTGCCTCTTCAGTTACCAATGTCTACAATACCTCCCCCTGGACTTGATCCTATGATGCCTAGTCTATGAATGCTTTGATCTCCTTTCTCAGATTATCATTCAATTCTTTTGCCTTGGCCTTGGCCCTTATAACTACCACTCCCACTAGTTCTTCCATATTCCATACACACATACTACAACCACACTCATAAAAATGCAAGAAATGTGCATTGTCACCCACTTTGGATATCTCAATTTCATCTATTTGCTCGATCATGAGTGTTAGCTTATGTTGGCCCCTTCTCTTTTGCCACATGTCTCCCTATGGGTGGGTTACTGATTAGTGTTCCTCACTCCATCCTATGCTTACAACACAATTTATGTGCCCTAGTTAGTGACCCGATAATCCACAATAGGTACATGAAGAGCTTCGTTCCAAAAATTACTAAAGTCTTTGTCAATTGTTTTTATATGCCCTGTGGCCTATTCCCCCCACTAATATCATGGTTGAGCTCCCTGATGGGATGCCATGTTTGTTTGTACTTCTAGTTTGTCCAGATAATGTGGAGGTCTATACCCACCCTATAATTTGCAACAATAGTGATAAGTATCATAATCATGTCCCATTCATTGACATACCTGATAATATATTGGTTTTTTGCGATTTGATGGGAGCTTGTAGTGCATCCAAGTTTTTTGAAGTAGACTTATAAATGTTTGTTTCATCATGAAGGTTTTTAGATTGCTAACTTTTTGATTTCTAGCGTGATTTTTTCACCTTCGATTGTTTTTTGTTTTCATCTTCTTTATTCATGATGCTCATTCTTTGGAAATGTGCAATACACATACACTCATGAAGGGTAGACATCGTTTGTATACTAACATGTACAACTTAGCTAAAAGAGGGATACTTTATGTTGCCTCATGCTTTGGGTTTTAAAGTCTTCCCTTTCCACCCTTATGTCTTGCTTCATTTCTTCATGCATTCTTTCTCTAGGAATCATATTAATGTTTTTTTGTTCTATCCCTCCATGCACTCAACGATGGACCCATTTCATGGAAGTTATGGTATTACATAGTGTTTTTATGTACTATGGCGAACTTCCTTACATCGACATTATTTGTGGTGAATGACTTACACTTGTGAGGTGATAGTATTAGATAATGTTTGAAGGAAGTACTTGTTTTCCTCTCTATTTGATTTTCATATTAGAAACACGCTATAATATATTTGATATTAGAAAAATTATCATATAAAGACATTCCCAATAATAATGTGAAGACTAATTGAACTTTTCCATATAATCTTTACTGTAGGCATGGTTAAGTTAGGTTAGGGTAATGTTTGTTACATGGATACGGATCACTACAAGTGGGAAATGAAGTTGCATTAATTGAGTTGTTCTAATTAATGCAAGTTCTTGGGATGATAGTTGAAGTGGAGTTGAGAGAAATTACTTTAAAGGTATCTCATATGGCTAGTAATGCTCATAAGATTCTGTCATTAGTTCAAAAAATTAAAATGTTTGAACCTAGAGTTGAGAGTTGTCTATTAGGTAGCATTTTAGTCCACTAATGGTCTATTTTTATACTCATGGCTTTATCCAATCGACATAACTTAGCACCCAAATCTTCAATTCTATTAATTTATAATATTTTCCAAGAAATATGTATTTGAATATTGGTACATTCCCTCATATTTGAAGAAAACATAGTGTAGAAGACCTTGAAAACCCTAAGGGCTTGTTGGGACCTTGAGTGCAATCAATAATATTTGAGACATTTAAAAGCACAAGAAGGTGATTAGGGCCTTAAGCTACTGAATTTTGAATTTCTCACTAGAGATATGAACTTAATTAATAAAGCGTGTACCCTCCTTTCTTTAGGTGGCCTATTGGTTATAAGTACAAACTTTTCCTTTTCTTTTAATGAGAAATATACATATTTTGTTGCTCCCCATTGCTGACTTCATACCATTGCTATTACTCAGAATTATACTAGATTAGAAACACAATTTGGAGAAATCTATATCACCATCACGTCTGTGACATGCCAAAACTATAAGATTGATTGTCTATTTCTTAATTATGCCATTCAAAGGTCTTGTTTCAAGTTGATGATGTCATAAATTTTTAATTGCCCTTCAACACCTATATAAGGAGGGTGTGGTCACATATATCCCCAGTTTTTCAAACACTAGCCTTGGGAGGTCAAGGAGTCCTGATCTCCAAATAAGTACTTTCCAAGTTCTAGTTCCAATTCTTGTCTTTCTCCTTGTTATAGTTATGTCTAATCTAGTTTCTAGACACCTAGTCTTGTCATATTGTAATCTCCTAGTACAAGATCTTGACTAGCTATTTCTTGTATCTAGTTCATGTCCTTTCAAGGGGGTTCTTTTAATTCACACACCCTATTTCATGCCTATAAACTACACCTATGGGATCTCTTGTATCATGTCTAGTACAATTATCCATACCTATCAACCCCAAATTGTCGGAATTCTTGTGATATTTATATATTCTTGTATTATTTGCCTTGCATGGATGATCTTGTAATCAAAAGTATAGCTCCAAAAAAGTTTCAAATCTACTTAGAGCTCACAATCTGGTGCTCCCATGACATTTTGGCAAGACTACTTTCATCAAGACTAGACACCATGGAGATTATTCATAAAAAATTATTTTCTGCACTTAAAGTTATTCAACAACAATTCCAAGATATATGAGGAAACCAAGAGAGGATTAAAAATGAGTATATTTAAGATGTAATCACAAAATGTCAAGGGAAAATCCAAGAGCTCTAGATCGTAGTAAATGAATCTTCTTCAAGTACCCCCATGGCAACTAATATGAAGAAAAATCCAAAAGTGAGGGTGCCTAAGAAATTTGACAGCACAAGATTGCATTTTAAAAGATTTTTGCAATAGGTAAAGATATTCATAAGAATGCATTAAGATAGGTACCTAGATGATGCTTCTAAAGTAGGATCCATAATAATTTTATTATGTGGCCCTCCTCTTTGATGCTTTGCACCTATCCTTGAGAAGGACATGGATATTTGTATGATTTCAAGGCCTTCGTTTAACGTCTTCTTTTTTAGAAATCTAGCAACCTCCAGTGCATGAAAAAACCACACCATTTACACTTTTGGCAAAAGACTCAACTACTTTTGCATAGTTTTTTAGCTAAATATTCCAACTAATTGATGGAGAAAAGTGAAGAGTTTAGGAGGGTCTCATTTGAATTCAAAATCTACAACAACTTTGAACCATTTTATAAGAAAGACACTCAAGAAGAGTTATGGACATATTCGAGCATCTTTTGTGTACTTTTAGTCTCTCATTGAGAGTGTATCTTCTAGTTCTAAGCTACTCCTATCTAAGATAGGCCCTTGCTAGCTCGAATTTTGTATAGGAAAAGATCTTTGATCATCTATATCTCATTGTGTAGTTGCTTGTTTCATAGGCAAGGTAGTTCACCTTGTTTCTACTCTTATAAGCTTTCTTTTGAGTATAATCTTAGTACAAGTCTTCACTTTCATTGATCAAATTGAGCTTTAATTCTCACTATTCCCGTCCATGCATATTTCCAAGTGTATGTGTGTGAAGAGTACATTTAGGCACATGCTACCTATTTGGACAATTATTAGTTTATCTTGTGCAAGGAGGTTGGCATATCTCACATTCCCAAAATTTAGTGATCCATGGACTGTTGGAAAGCATAGAAAGTCTATTTTATATGTGGGGTTCATTTAAGATGTTTATTCCACTATTCAAAAAGAAATTCAACTTTTGACTGATTGTGGTAGCCAATAGAGTGGTTCTAGGAGAGGTGCATCATTCTTCTACTACACAACCTTTATTGGAAACCTAACTTATCTCATTAATGTTTGTGAGATCATTTTCTAGTATGTAGATGATGGCTTGTCTATCCTACCTTTCATTTACAAGTCTGCTTGGTGATAGGTTGGTCATGGTGTATATGATTGTTAGCAGATTCCATGATTTATGGTAGTTCAATTGTGATTGTGATCCTTCCCTGAGCATTTTTTACCATTCCTCTTTGAAAATTAAGTTCTATTTGAATTGCCAGTCCCATTTAGATTCCGCTCTTCTTAAAATGTCTTGTGTCATTAAAAAGACCAAGGCTATTTTTGAAAGTCACTTCAAGATTGATACTTCTTATGCCACTGCGTGGGAGAGGTCTTTTTAGGATCCTCAACGTCTTTTTACCTATTATAAGAGACTGGCTAAACACATCAAAATTATGCAAAGATTGAAGATTCTCAATCAGATTAAAGAGTTAAGAGAGAGTAGTGATTCCTTGCAGGACATAGATCAAAGAGTGTTGGATCTCCATGAAAGATGAGGTATGAGGATTACCTTTTGGTTTTTGGAGCTCTTGGCTCATCAAGAGAATTTTGGGTGGGTAAAGTGGATGAACCCAATAAGAATATGTTTGATTGGATGAAAAAGAAAAAGTCAAAAGATTTCATGCCTATGTTGAGAAAAAGTTCACGAGGACATGCTGTTGATATCACGAAGAATTCACAGGAGGCCTTCAGTGTTGGGGATGTAAGGGTCATGTGACCTTGCATATATATATACATCATATATAGAGTATTGCCTCAAGAGAGATCATTATGTGGGTTTCGAGGCTCCCATGCATGTCCACGCATCTCTCCTCTCTTCTCTCTCCCTCTATGTCCTCCTTCCTCCTCTTGTTCTGCACATCAAATCCATTCATTGGTATCAGAGCATGCTGAAGGATGGTGTGCAAGAAGCTTCAATGGAAGCTTAGGTCATAAGAGGTGAAAGTCCAGGTCGGCATCTCTAAACAACAGTTCAGTATTTCGGTCATAACTCGAACTAGGAAGCTTGGATGGATGTGTTTTAAATTCCTATACGTAGCTAACACAGAGAGTTACAACTTCGCAGGCCGCAGAACCTAATTTGGAGTTTTAAACTGCCGAAAATTCGAAAAATGCAGACTATTATAGAAGGTGAATCTATATTTAATAAGATAGTAGGTCAGTTTTTGGATCATAACTTGAGTTGTACAGCTCAAAATGCAATGATTCAACTTGCTCTGCGTGGCTTGAAAAGATAACTACAAATATGAGAAGGAGTCAGATTCAGATTCTCAGTGCAAGGTCAGCAAAACTGCAAAACACAGAGCAGTAGTGTTGCAGGTGAAAGTGAAATTGACAGCAGGTGCTTGTTTTGTGCATATCTTGAGCTATGCACCTCTAATTGAGGTGTTCTTTATCTTGTTACATAGCCAAGAGTTAGATCTTGAAGTTTGTTGAAGAGAAAATGTTCAGATTCAGAGGTTATTACCTCTGAAACAGCAAAACACACAGCAACACATTTTTGTTATAAGAACCCCAATTGCACTTGGAGGTTGAATTTGCCTTGGAACTTCTTCGAGAGAGAATTTTTGGTCTGCAATCTCTTATTCTTAGAGCTTAAAGGCATTGTACACGTATGATCATTGTGGTAGCTCCTCCATATGAGAGTAGAGCATGATCTTGTCACGTGTTTGGCATGTAAAATGACATTATGGTATAGTCTTTTTTGAGATTTATGTCATCATAAGTTCGATCATGGATGTATAGTGGCATTGTGGTCTATATCTTGCTTATGTCACTTGGTTATGGATTTACTTACCGATTGCACACAATTCTGTGAGAGTTGATTGTGGATCTTGGTTGGTACTTGTATCTTTGTTTTCTTTGCAGGTACATGATCCAGATTGAAGCCTCAGTTACACATTCATTTGTCATTGTTATTAGCATTTGGTCATTGATTGATATGTATTTGCCAGTGTGATTCTTGGCATATGTGGATGGTGATTCCCACATGGTTTATTTGGTTCAGAGTCCATTTTACAGAGGAGATTTTGCTGAAATTTTGACAACTTTTATGCTAGAAGAGAGCTCTAGTGGATCTTGAAGCTTGTGTGATAGCTTTGGATCACTGATTATCTCCATTTAGTTGGACTTGGTCACACATTGTTCGTGATAGGTTGGACCATCTTGCAGGATTCATTCTTGAGTGGGAGATACATCATCATTGTATTGGCATGTATTGCTATTAGTTTTTGGCACATGTAGTTGCCATTATCCTTTTTATTAGATCAGTGACAGGTGGTGACAGATTACTCATTGTTCTTTTGCTATTGGTTATCTTGTTTGATTGCTCAGTTTACAAGGGATACTCTACCGAAATTCTCCCAGGATTCTTTCACATCTACTTGGTCACTTTGGAGACTTGGTGAGCAGGCTTATGCTCATGGTTTTATGTGCATGCTAGATGCATGGTTATGTGACAGGTGGCTCACATGGTTTTCTTCTCCACAAAGACATATGTGATGTGAGTTATGCATATGGATATGCATATGTGATCCTATTGAGGATAGAGTATTGTTCCAATCTCTTGTTACATTGCTAGTCTTGGATTGCCAGCATGGTGTCTTCTCGATCGATGGTACTGACTTTCCAAGATGGAAAGCTCAGATGTGGCATACATTGGTTCGTGCAGGGTTACACATGTATGTGCATAGAGATGCACAGAGGCCTCGTGTCCACTATCCGATTACAGCTTGTGGATTCTATATATGAGTCTGCTATGTATGAGGAGACGAGTAGTGCATTATGGCAGAGACTACATGATATGTATGCGAGTCCATTGACTCATATGAGACGTAGATCACATCGATGACTTCGATGTTGGCATGTAGTCATGAGGGCCATATTCTATGACATTGCTTCAAGCGGATGCGACGATGGTGTCAGAGACATGCACATGATAGGTAGTGGTTTCAGGAGAGTCTATGGCAGTCGATTATGCCAGTGATGGTGATATCACTTTCCCCTATGGTTCATCTCAGGATTCCTCTTGTTCATTGGATGGCACACATATGGCTTGTTTGCTTGATACATTAGCCGGTTTTCATGTTACTCCACATCGTGAGTGGTTTTGGTGATTCTCAGGTGAGAGTCGTGGATGTGTGCACATGCCTGATGGTACAACATATGACATTGAGGGTGCAGGAGATATATGCCTTATGCTACCTAGTGGAGCATCACTTATGCTCAGACATGTACGCTATGTGCCTTCATTCCCTATGAGCTTGATTTTAGTTAGCCAGTTACAGGAGATCAGATGTTATGCATTCCTTGGTGAGCATCATTTTCAGTTGCAGTTGGGACAATTTATGCTTGTCAGAGGTGCCAGGATTGGGCACATGTATCCACTACAGGTACTTCATGTGAGAGACGGTCTCGTCTCAGTGGGAGTTTAGCCTTATGTGCGATGTGAGACTCGTCATGTCTCATTTTATCTACCTATAGATAGGTCTATGGATATTCTTGATGCACATGTATGGCATGATTCAGATGCTCAGATGGATGCACATGTAGAGCATGTTTTGGATGCTCATGATGCTTATATAGAGCATGATTTCATTGATCATATAGATGCTCACTTTCGGATGCTTTAGAGCATGATATGGATGCTGATGTAGAGCATTATGATGATACTCAGTTAGAGTGTGATCATCAGTTTGACCTTGGTATCGATGTTGTGCAATTAGCTCATATGGGGCATGATGATACACTTGGTGTGGTAGAGCAGGATAGCTCTTATGATACACAGTGTATACTAGAGCATACTAGCTCTCATGATGCACAACTAGACATATCCTTAGTTGATAGGATGACTGATTTAGATGTTGATGAGTTAGCGATCATGCAGTCATTCTTGGATTCGCTCATGCCAGATGTTGACACAGATAGCCTTGACGATAGTGCTTTGGATGCCTTCGATACAGGCGTGGCTGACATACTTAGGTTAGCCAGGATAGCACATGTTTCGTCAGCATTTGGGAGTCTGATGTACGAGTTGTTATGCTCGACACCAGATGTTGCAGTTGCTATTTTTGCACTTGGAGTTTTCAATCTTTCAATGATTGGCATAGGCATAGAGCGAGTGGGAGCTTTGCAGGAACTTCATCAGTTCTTGCATCAGTCACATATGAGCTTGACTCTTACCGATATGAGTCTAGAGCAGTTTGAGGTGCATGGATACAACTTGTTCGAGGCGGTTGGTGTAGGTTGATCTAGTATGGGTAGAGATCCGGACTCTTCCTGTACATTATTGTATAGTCCTACATCATTCTTTGTATATATTACCACTTATGGTCACATTGACCCTTAAGTGGAAGATTGTTGGGGATGTAAGGGTCATGTGACCTTACCCCCATATTCATATATATACATCATATATAGAGCATTGCCTCACAAGAGATCATTATGTGGGTTTCGAGGCTCCCATGCATGTACGTGTGCATCTCCTATCTTCTCTCTCCATGTGTGTCCTCCTTCGTCCTCTTGTTCTGCACACCAAAGCCCTTCATTCAGTTTCTTTACCAATGTTTTCTCTAGGCCTCCAAAGGTGCCCTTCTTCTTTCAATCAACACCAAAGTGATCAAGCTTGTTCACAAAAAAGGTCCCAATGATGACTTGAATAACTAGAGGCCAATCTCTTGTCTGACTTTTCTTTACAAAATTTTCTCACCATGTTTGGCTAGGAAACTTAACCCTATCATGGATCAAATCATTCTCCCTATTCAAAAGGGTTTTATAGAGGTAGATTCATCCTTGAATCTATTATCACTATTTGGGAAGGTCTAGAATATGCTAAGGAAATTAAGCAAGAGTGTTTCTTCTTCAAAGTGGACTTTCACAAGGCTTATGATAGGATGGAGTGGCACTTCACTCTTCAGTATTTACATGATGTTGGAGCTGGTATGAAGTTTATCGAGGATGTTCATGTGCTTTTTGGGACTGGTTAGTCTAGAATCACTATGAATGGACACATATCTTCTCCCTTTAAGCTATATAGATATATTAGACAAGGTTGCCCTCTAGCCCCTCTGTTGTTTGCCATTACTAGTGATGCCCTTGGGTGGTTGGTTACAGAGAGTATTGAACAAAATCTTATTAAGGGTTTAAAATATTATTAAGGGTTTAGACATCCCTAATGCTTCTTCTCCTCTTTGCCTCCAAATATTCGTTGATGACACTAATATGATATCTAGAGCTGATGAGAGATATGTTGATTGCTTTTTGCAGTGTCTTGATTTTTTTTCTGTGTTGCGAGTGGGTCTATTGTTAACCATTCTAAAAACTCTTTTTTCTCCACCAACTAAAAAAAATTATTGAATGCATTGGCAAAAAAGGTTGTGATATAATCTGAGAAGGTATTGTCTTTAGACTCCTTGGTATTCCTATCGGTTTTAATATCACCTTTGAGCAAAGGTGGGCATGGGTGATGGATAAATTTAGAAATCAGGTGTTTAAGTGGATGTCTATGCATGATAGTCTTCCACATATAATTTTTGTGCTCAACCATTACATGCTCCCTATGCTTACTTACTTTTTGTCATGTTGGGTGTCCAGAAAAAATTAGTTGACTCAAGCCATATCTTTAGCTAAGAGATTCTTTTGGGAGGAAAATATGGGTAATACTAGAATTCCTAAAGTGGCTTGGCACATTTGTTGTTGGATTAAAATTACGGTGGGTTAGGTTTCCTCTACCCTATAAAAATGGCCTATATGATGTCGGCTAAGTGGATTGTTAGGGGTCTCAACTTGGAAAGATAATAAACTATGGGACATAGTTTTATCTCCTAAACTGTTTATTCCCACATGCAAAAAACTTGTGTGTAATGTCTAGAAAGCTTGGTTAGAAGTCAAGAAGCATTATGAGTCGAATTTTCGGTTTGCTACTAGTTCCTTTTTTTTCTTTACGAATCAATGTGAACAGAATGGATTATGCATTGGGAAACAGGTGATCTTAGTATTAGAATGGAAAAATGTAGGAGTGCAAGTTTTGAAACATGGAGCAACTTATACAGAAACAACAGGTTAGTAGAAGATGAGGAAATAATGTCCTTTTCTATCATTTCCCTTGGTTGCAAACGGTTCCTACTCCAGTTAAAAAAGCTTCTAATTCACAGACTTGACTATTGTTCACACCACAAAAAGATCAACTATGATACGGTTGCACATGATATGTACCATAATTTCAAGAAGACCTCATCAGATTTTAATCCTCTTATGAAGAAACTCACTAAAAGGTGGAGTTTCAATTGGAGCCAACACCAGTGGAAATATAGATTCAAAAGCATCTCAGTCTTCCCTCTTCAAATAAAACAATCTATGTTACTCTCACATAATGGTGTGTGGATAGGACAGCAAGCCAAAAAATTGGGTAGTAGTAGAGGAAATTCTTCATTCTATGGCACTGAGGATTTGTTAGTTGTTCTCATGCTCAAAGATTCTCGAACGTACTTGCCTTGTACTTGGCTAGCATAGGCAAGCATAGACTTGGTTATAAGGAGATTATATTGGGTGAAAGTAACAATATGGATGTAGCCATGTGGCAGATTATGAGATCTCAAATTATATGGTATATTTGGAAGATTAGGAACAATAAAGTTTTCAACACAGATCATAAAGATTTTTACTTCAAATCTATATAAGATCTCCCAAGGATAGGAAAATAGTCTATTCAAAAGATTTCTAATGCTCCTCTTCAGCATACTAGTTTTAGAGATATCATCCATAAGTGTAAACCTTCCAAGTGGAGAGAGAGTCTTCTTGATTTATACTCCCATAAGAGATTCCAAATGTATCACTCTTTGTTGTCTTTCTCTTTGAGAAGGCCATGATTTTGTTCTAAGATGAGGGCCTGCCCTCTACACTCATGTAACTTTCATCTATTAATATTCAATTTTCTCCTCTGTTCAAAAAAATATATATACACTCCTACGGACTTTAACTTCAGCTGAACCTTCATTTTTTAACACACACACACACACAGATATATATATATATATATATATATATATATATATATATATATATATATATATATATATATATATATATATATATATATATATATATATATCGGTAAGCCTTGGAATGCCGTGGGGTAGAGTGCCTAGGTTAAAATCCCACTCAATGGACATGTTCTCCTTTCACAGATATCCAAATATATGGGTGTGTCTACCTATATATATACACACACATGCATGGAGGGAGACACGATTGAATGTAGCACAATAGACTCAAAAAAGGTAAATCAAAATCTAAAGTATCCGAATATCAGCGAACTGCACAGATCAATGGTAAATAAATAAATAAATACATAAATAAATAAATAAATAAATAAATAAATAAATAAATAAATATATATAAATAAATAAATAAATATATATATATATATATATATATATATATATATATATATATATATATATATATATATATATATATACATACATATACATGTGTGTGTGAGTAGAGATAAATAGGTGCCACTATGGAAATTATAATAAATACTATATATATTATTATATATTAATTTCGATTAGACAATTATTAAGTACTTTGGATACATAGGAATCATTCTAAATGCGACATCACAAAAAATATGTTCAGAGAATAAATTATCGAATAAAGGTGCGAATACTTGAGAAAAAGTATGCACTTATGTGTATATCTATTTATATGTGTATATCTAAAAATATAGGGCTGTGAGAGATAGATGGAAAACCCTAAAGATGGTAAAAGGAGGTAGAAAAATTGTCCAACGTTAGTATGATTAAATGTCTGTATCGGACTAAATTGAAGATAGCTAAAATAGTAGAGGATTCATACATATGAAAGAATTGGTTGAGAGGAGGTGTGTGTGTAGAGTGAGAGATATGTGTATCTAAGTTAAATGATGGATATGTATGTATGCATGCATGTATGTATGTGAGTATATATGCATGCATGTATGCATGTATGTATGTATACAATGAACAACCCCATAGTAAAATTATAATAAATTACACATTTTGATACAATAGAGACATAAATTGTACAAATACAAAGATTGATAGTCGAAAAAATTGTTTCAATCAATGTAATAATATTGATACAATCTTCTTGCAAAGGAGACTCCAAAACCATTAATTTCAAACAAACCACAAGTTAGTAAGTTTTAATGGAAAAGCAAGTAATCACACCTACTCTCTTACCATTAATTTCATATCTTGATCAACGTATTTTTTTCAAATTTTAGAAACAACAAGCCATATATTGTTTCTAGTACACGACTTTTCTTAAAAAATATTTGAAGCTTGAAATAATGCAATAATCCTTTATGTGTACAAAATAATAAAATCTTTTCTTGAAAAAGAAAAAGAGAATTTTAAAGAGATGTAAATTGTAACTCATTTTTAGTTATTATTGCGATAGAAAATGATTCCTGTCACGTTGAATGTATGCTATTCATCTTTAGCATAAGACAAATCTAGCATCATTTTTCCTTTTGGGGGATCAATGTATGATATCAATTTTTTAAGAATAAAAAATCCTTAAGAATTTATTAGTTCGGTTTACTAAGTAACAGTAATTAAAGATTAGATAAAAAAATACTTACTTTCAATACTTTCTTTACAAATTATTATATTGGAATTTTTTATGTTAACAAACTCAACATTAAAATATTTAACATCAATACTTATTCTTATAATATTTATTCAATTACTTAATGTTGATAACAATGTGTAAGTTTGTTAATTGCCCACTCAGTAGGATAACCTTTTTTTGTAAAAGCTTCCCCCGCTCTGTGGGATTTGGGGGTTCCCATGGGCACTAGTCCCCTTCTTTTGTATTTTTCTTTTATTTAATTCAAGTCCGAGAGAGTAGGCTAAGGCCAAACTTCCTCTTATTTAAAAAAAAAAAACGTGTAACTTTGTTTGTTTGTTCCTTTTTTTATGTATGTACATGAACGAGTACACATATGAACGTTTTTAGTTATGAAATCATGCACTTCCTTGTATATACGTTTATGTTTGTATGTATGTTTATGCTAAGTAGTCATCTCTCTCTCTCTCTCTCTCTCTCTCTCTCTCTCTCTCTTTCTCTCTCTCTCTCTCTCTCTCTCTCTCTCTCTCTCTCTCTATATATATATATATATATATATATATATATATATATATATATATATATATATATATATATATATATATATGCAAAACTTTATGAATATATGTACATATCTAACGTGTGTGTATACCTATCTTATGCATGTTCTTAAATATATACCTTCTTACGTGTATACGTGTAATGTTGATAATCTTTTTTTGAGGTAAAATTTTCTTCCGCTCTGTGGGATTTGAGGGTTTCCATGGGCACTAGTCCCCTTCTTTTATATTTTTCCTTTATTTAATTCAAGTCCGGGAGAGTAGGCTAAGGCCGAACTTTCTCTTATTTAAAAAAAAAAAAACGTGTAAGTTTGTTTGTTTGTATGTTCCTTTTTTATGTATGTATATGAACGAGTACACATATGAACGTTTTTAGTTATGAAATCATGCACTTCTTTGTATATATGTTTATGTTTGTATGTATGTATGTTTACGCTAAGTAGTCATCTCTCTCTCTCTCTCTCTCTCTCTCTCTATATATATATATATATATATATATATATATATATATATATATATATATATATATATATATATATATATATATATATATATATATATATATATATATATGCAAAACTTTATGAATATATGTACATATCTAACGTGTGTGTATACCTATCTTATGCATGTTCCTAAATATATATCTTCTTACGTGTATACGTGTAATGTTGATAACTTTTTTTTGTAAAAATTTTCCCCGCTTTGTGAGATTTGGGGGTTCCCAGGGCACTAATCCCCTTCTTTTGTATTTTTTCTTTATTTAATTCAAGTTCGGGAGAGTAGGCTAAGGCCGAAGTTCCTCTTATTAAAAAGAAAAAAAACGTGTAAGTTTGTTTGTTTGTATGTTCTTTTTTTATCTATGTATATGAATGTTTTTAGTTATGAAATCATGCACTTCTTTGTATATACGTTTATGTTTGTATGTATGTTTACGCTAAGTAGTCATCTCTCTCTCTCTCTCTCTCTCTCTCTCTCTATATATATATATATATATATATATATATATATATATATATATATATATATATATATATATATATATATATGCAAAACTTTATGAATATATGTACATATCTAACGTGTGTGTATAGCTATCTTATGCATGTTCCTAAATATATACCTTCTTACGTGTATACGTGTAATGTTGATAACTTTTTTTTTGTAAAAACTTTCCCCGCTTTGTGAGATTTGGGGATTCCCATGGGCACTAGTCCCCTTCTTTTGTATTTTTCCTTTATTTAATTCAAGTCCGAGAGAGTAGGCTAAGGCCGAATTTCCTCTTATTAAAAAAAAAAAACGTGTAAGTTTGTTTGTTTGTATGTTTTTTTTTATGTATGTATATGAACGAGTACACATATGAACGTTTTTAATTATGAAAGCATGCACTTCTTTGTATATACGTTTATGTTTGTATGTATGTTTACGCTAAGTAGTCATCTCTCTCTCTCTCTCTCTCTCTATATATATATATATATATATATATATATATATATATATATATATATATATATATATATATATATATATATGCAAAACTTTATGAATATATGTACATATCTAACGTGTGTGTATACCTATCTTGTGCATGTTCCTAAATATATACCTTCTTATGTGTATACATGTAATGTTGATAACTTTTTTTTGTAAAAACTTTCTCCGCTTTGTGAGATTTGGGGATTTCCATGGGCACTAGTCCTCTTCTTTTATATTTTTCTTTTATTTAATTCAATTCCGGGAGAGTAAGCTAAGGCCGAACTTCCTCAAATTTAAGAAAAAAACGTGTAAGTTTGTTTGTTTGTATATTCTTTTTTTATGTATGTATATGAACGAGTACACATATGAACGTTTTTAGTTATGAAATCATGCACTTCTTTGTATATACGTTTATGTTTGTATGTATGTTTACGCTAAGTAGTCATATCTCTCTCTCTCTCTCTCTCTCTATATATATATATATATATATATATATATATATATATATATATATATATATATATATATATATATATATGCAAAACTTTATGAATATATGTACATATCTAACGTGTGTGTATACCTATCTTATGCATGTTCCTAAATATATACCTTCTTACGTCTATATGTGTATATCAAATAATGCTATATATATGTGATTATAAAAGTACATTTTGGATGCTTGAATATTAATTAGTTTGAATGATTGCAAGTTTTTACGTATATATGTAGTATACATGTATTTGTGTATGTATACATGTATGTATGAACCAAAAGTATTTATGTACGTAATGTATGAATGTATTTACAAATTAATACATGCTTCTCTCAACATGTAATCTTAATGTATATTTGTATACGTGGCAGTGTTCAAATGTATCATTGTATGTGTGTGTGTGCGGTAGCATATCTACATATGCAACTTACAACATGCAGGTACTTCATGAAGATGCCAAGATGTACAAGAACACATTTTGTTCGTGTGTGGGGTACCTTATAGACTATCAGTATACTTGTAACAAAAAAATCCATGAATATACATAAAAGTGGAACTATTCTTTCTGATTTATCAAACATCATGTTTACTCCAATTAGCATATATATGGAAACAGAATGTAGCTATTGTGAATAAAAGCAGGTAATGAAAGATTTATGAATTTATTTTACAGTGAGATTGTGACTATTAGAATCAATGCCTTTAATCTATCTCTAATTCAAAGCCTTTAAAGCACTTTTCATAATCAATAAAGCTAAACATCACGTAGAAAAGTCAACTTTAGGGAAAGGAATTACGTAGAAAAGCCTTAGATGAAAGAGCTTCAGACCATGCTAGTAGGGATAAACAAAGATTGTAGCTAACATTAGTATCTGCTAGTTAAAACTATTGAGATACATTTTAGCACAATTCATAATGTTCTTCAGAAATAATTAAATAGCTTTTAAAGATTCCATCACAACCAAATAATTGATCTCACTTCAAGGCATTGAAATCATGAACCAAAGAAGTAGTCATCAATAGTATTGTGCATATCCGATGAAGCCATAAGCAACATGAATGTATAACTTTGTACCCAACATAGTAACGCTTAAATTATACATTTCACACGATCATATAAGATCGGAGTTCTCAATCGATTCACTAACTAAACATAGTGGATTACAAGAGAATTATCATAAAAAAATTGCTCGAGACATCATTGTAGCCTACTGGATCCAAAAATAATGCTATGGTCATAATACAATAATGAAAATAACCATGCGCTCCTGATTTTTCTGCCTTTCAAATAAGGCAAGTTTGAAAATAATACAATTTTGAATCTATAATATGTGTCAAGAGAAAGGAGATAAGGAAGAGAGCTCTAACACACTCTCACACACAAGTAAAGGAGCACACACATATTGAGGCAAGGAAGAATGAACTTTGCCTTCTTCTTCTATTACATAAAGATAATATACAAGAATTTCCGAATACAACAATATAGCCACTATAATATATAAAAAATAATACATAAAGAAAACCCTAGTTTTTGGGAATGAGTGAGTTGGTAAGAAAAAAAGTGCCATCACTCTTGGTAAATTAATCAAGTGAAGCTCACTAAAAGCATCCTTGACATATATCATTGTAACCACTATACATGTCAAAGAAGTAAAAGTGGTATGTGTCATCCTCAATCGTCACACGTTGAGCTTGATATCTCAACACTCCACCTCAATCTCAACATCATGTCTTTTAATCTAAGCATCTTTTGAAACTTCTTAAAATTCTCTACTCCAAGTGCTTTAGTGAAAATATTAGCAACCTGCTCAGCTGTCTAGGTTGCATTTATTCAATCGAGTAATTGAAAAATACCGAATATGTTCATTTTATTCATGGTTATTCAAAAAAACAATGGAAAAAATGGACATGGATGCACTTTCGATTGAAAGCACTTTTGATCAAAAGCGCTTTCGATCGAAAAGCTGCTTCTCAGAACTATATATATATATATATATATATATATATATATATATATATATATATATATATATATATATATATATATATATATATATATATATATATATATATATATATATATATATATATATATATATATATATATATATATATATATATATATATGATAAAAAAGGTCATTCCACACATGCTTGTTTGCTACTCTATAGAGATCTACTACTACCATTTCTTTCATAGAGCCCTTTCCTCACCATATAATTCAGGAGTTGATCTATTTTTTATTTATTGTCTATTTTATTTGTTATGTTCATTATATCATGCATATTGTATAACTCACATATGTATATGAAGGCTTATCTAAATTATAATCTATTTGGAGGGAGGATTGGGTGAGAGATCAAAAGTAGAAATCAAAGAATTCCACTCATCAAGCATTCGCATACACTAGCACATATAAGCACTTAGCACTTAGTTAAATTCTTGACTTCACTTTCCCAATTCTTTGCTCCTGAAAGCTCTAGTCTGCTAACCAATTCTACTCATACAATTCCTGGCCTTTTATGAATCACACATAATAACAATAGATGTATGAAATTCTAAGTCTACTTAATTCCCTTATTATTTATGCTTTTCTTTATACATCACATACTTCTAGCATGTAAACTTCATATCTTGATACATATATGAAAGAAGAAAAAATCAAAACAAAAGCATATCACCTATACAAACTCTTGTGAATCAACAGCATTGATCATCTTCATTTTCTTTATTCTGAGTTCTCCCCACGAGAGCTGCATCTTCAAAATCAATAGATGAATATGGGAGCAAACAAACATGATTCGATGTCTAATCCTCCAAATGCACATGTGTATCTCTTGTATTTGGATCTATCAATGGCCTCTCTTCCTATTTAGTCATGTCCAATCTCACTCACTTCCCTCTCTTCATTGTCTGATAATGTAAAAATCGACAAAATTTGATTTTGTTGATGAATCCAGGCATTGTGGTGGTACCCAATGCCAATATCCACTACTTTGATGATTTGTCCAAAGATACGAGTGAGCTCTTTGGACATTTTCTCATCTAATACCTGTGCTCCACCTGACACACTACCAAATTTATCTTCAATGTTAATATACATTATCCTAGATAATTATTCAATGAAATCTTTGTAATTAGATATGTCCATTGCTAGAGTGATTTGATCTTCTCTCATTCCATACATGTAGGAGCACACAAAAGCTTCCAAAAATTTTCACTCGTGCTTATTTATTTTACCTAGCATCTATGCAAAAATAAAAAATGAACTATCATACTATCAGAATTGATATGAAAACTTTAAAGACTAATCTAATTCATAAGTCTCATTAATAAAATGATAGATACCCAAATATATTTTAAGTACACATATAAATAGATACATCAGTAAGTGTATGGATAGATAAATCAATACTATATGTAGAGAAATGATAGAAATATGGATAGGTAGTTAGATAAGTAGATTTATAATTAAATAGAAAGTGTAATTATAATCTTGAAGTGAATCTATGTAACTATTAAGAATGTAAGAGTCAAAGAATCAAACATTCATAATAGTTCATATACACTCACTATACTATGTATGAATCTTGTCACATGACTGTATATAACTATTGTGATAGTAAGAGTCAAAGAATCATACAATCACAATAGTTCCTATACACCTTGTGATCTATACTAATTATGCTCATAGGAATCTAAGTGACTAAAGTGAGGGTAAAAGTCAAAGAATTAGACAATCACAATAGTCCCTATACACTCCCTATACTATTGAGAGACTAGGAATCAAGGTGGCGATTCAAACAATCTCAATAGATCTATTGTTCAGTCCTATACTACTCTAAGAGTAAGAATCAATGTAGCAAGTCAGACAATCATAATAGTGGTTTATTTTAAATTTTATTCATCAATGTATACAAGTAAGAAGTGCTTCCATGAGTCAAACATGTATACAATTGATAATAAAAAAACATAAAACTAATTATATAAATACAAATCATACATATATAAAAGCTAGCCATATATGTATGTGTATGTGTCATCCATGTGCTATGATGGGCTAGTAGGTAGGTGGAGCTACCCTGATCGGGTGACCAAGGCCATGAATCAACACTAGTTTTATCATATGGCCTGACCTATATGTTATCATGTACCTATATGGGTCGATAGGCAAGTGGAGTCACTCTGGTCGGGTGGTTAGAGCCACGAGCTGACACCAATTTCGTATGGGGTTGGTGTTGTGCATCATGTGCTATCTTGGATTGACAGACAAATGCGGTAAACTTGACTGAGTGGACAAGTCCATGAGTTGCATCCGATTTTGGCATAGGCTAACTTGTGTAAATAAAATAATAAATAAATAAAGATAAAAGAAAAAGGGTTGAGCTGGGATGAGGTGCAAAAAGAAAAGAAAAAATAAGGTAAATATAAAAGAAAAATATAAAAATCTGTTAGTGGCTTGGATGGTAAGAAATCAACAAGGGAAATGAATTATAGTTCCACCAATCAAGTTAGTAGGGATTAGTATATGCATATGCTTAGAATAAGCTAGTGGATCTGAACAGGTTAAGCAAACAGAAGAGCCATAAAGCTTATGGTTCATTCATATGATTGCTAGTCTGATAGCATTGGTTATAGCACAGTAGAATGAGCGTGAAACTTGCATCTACTTTATTCTCTAAGTTTGTACCAATTTTATTCAATTTTCATGAAATAAGCATGTGTTTATTTCTAATCTTTCAAGTTGATTTACATCCACCTATGATTATTTGATGCTCAATTTTTATAGTTTGATATACAGGTTGGCACATCCGAAGGATGCACATGTTAAGAGGGAATGGATGTCGTTGGGATTTAGAGTCAAAGCATGAGAATGAAATATGATTCATCAGTTTAAAGTTCAACTAATGGTATGAGTAAAATAAAATGGAATAATAGATGTGGTGCTTTATAGGTAAATTTGATGGGTGACACTAAACTCAAAAGAGATACTATCAATATGACTAAAACTTGGTGTTCTCTGTCTCTCAATGCATCTCTTTTTACACATTGAGAGAATACTTGCATGTGAATATATTACCATTGCTTTGATTGTCTAGTTCAAGGTACTCATTCTTACATGTGTGTCAAGATGTGGATGAATGTGCGCATGTAGATGTGACTTGTATGCATTCAAAAAAAATTCCCCAGTACTTCCATAACATCGAGATTTATAATTGGATGTATAGATTAGGAGATGGGTATATTCAGATTTTTAACTCCATTAGATGAGCCATGGCGGTTGTTCATGGTCAGGTGGGGTCCTTTGCCCATGATTTGAGCATACCCATGGTGTGCTCAAGATGAAGGGCATGAGTACACTCACTTTCCTCTTCGATTAGGAAGCAGCAAGAAGAGACCCCTGATTCATATTCACGGGGATTCTTAGGATCTTATTGACCCAAATCCTTGAGGATCTATTGGATCCTATAACTGCTCAGCTGAAGTGGGGATGCCGAAAGGAGTACTTCTTTGAAGTGCTTTGTTGACCCATTACGTGTGAGTGCTGACATGAGAGGGATTGATTAGGGTATGGCCTTGACTATCCAAAGAAATCCTTGGGGAGGATTTTTCCTACCAAGGTCGAATTGCAGCTAGATAGTCGAGGAGACCTATAGCGAGGGTCTTACCTTGCAAGGTCTACAACCTTCATGGAAGGGATTTCCACTTGACAGCTAGTGGTTGATAGAGGATTCGGGTCATCCTTATGACCCTATGGATACATACCAGTTGCTTTCCTGATGATAGGCTTACTATGGGACGGAGGGAGACAGTCGTCTTCCTCATGCCACGTGGTGTAACTAAGAGTCACATGAGTGATTGGTATTCTTTGGGGATCTTTTTTGAGATCCATGGCTATTGACCTATATGGTCTCATGTGGATGAGACTCGATCTTAGGTACATAGATGGGTCCTTCTAGACATGTATAATTTTCATACCCCTGTGTGGCAAGTCAAGTTTCTCTCTCGTAGGTCACTATTTATGATCAAGGATATGAGTTGAGGGATTGGTGGATAATTATTGAGGTGGTATGACTACGATTCTACATCCATAGGCATTACGTTCTGAGAGGATTTTCATAGGGTGGGTCATAGGCCGTATTTGTCATGAGACCACATAAAGTGGGACCTCTACACATGTTTCTGTTGTATATACCTTGTGGAGGCATTAGAAGATGCTTGCAATGTCCATGACCACCAATGGGATCTACCATGTGACGGAGGACTCATTCCTTGGGTTGAGCCACCAATGACATCTACCTTGTGACAAGGACTATGGTCGTGGGTCATGTAGGGGTACTTGTCATGAGGTTGAAGAATTCATTCCTCAATAACGCACTGGGGAGAGATGCATCCACATGGCATGATTGGATTTGATGCATCATTTGCACGTCATTTTTGTTTGATTAGCAGAACATTCATGGATTTTACTTTATTCTTCTTCTACCTTCTTTTTACTTATGAGCTTATTGGTTTTTGTTTTGGCATGACGTGGATGCACTCTACTAGAGGGGCTAGTTGGTAACCACTAGTAAGTGGACTCATGATAGGTATCCCAGATAGATCATGTATTGATTATTCTCCATGTTACAACATCCTTAGGGATAGAGGACTAGCAAGGGCAGAGTGATGCTATGGGATGACTTGATTACTCACATGGTGATGTGCACATTTAGGGTGAAATGGCATGACCATCAGAGACTGTGTTTGGCTATTGGCACCTTCATTTTCTTGATGAAGGACATTGAGATAGAAAACATGGTTCTAGTCCACATGTAGTGGACATAGGAGTTCATCAGTGTTTTTCTACATTGAAGCGGCTTGTGATCTATTTTCTATAGTGATTTGTGAACTTTCTATTGAGAGATGCCTTGGGCCACACAGATATGTGCATGGGGTACTAGAGTCTCATTGATTCTATCTATTGCACAGGTATGGGAACTGGTTATTATTTATTCGTATGTTGATCTGACCACCTTGGTAGACTTATGAGAGACCTTACAGAGGGTGTTACCTAAGGGTGATTGTTACCCCTAGATTATGAGGTTGATCTCTCTCGTTCCATAGAGATCTCAACTATGTGTGTCTTTCTCTCCAAGGGGACTGCTATATGATTGCCATCTTTGGGATCAAGCAGTTACTCCAAGTCACTTTTGTGACCTATTAGTCATGGGTCACAAGTACCTATATGATTGGTCGTAGTGAGAGAAAAATGGTAGGAAGATATTCTAGTATTACTAGATTGCTTCTCGGATAGGGGAAGGTAGGCATGGACTAGGATGGGGATATGCCAGTAGTTATGCCCCGTCATACTTGATGCACCTTGGCCCTAGTTGGCTGGTATTTGTTCATCAGTACAGGATGCATTTGTTCATCAGTATAGGATGTATTTTTTCATCAGTACAAGATGAGAGACCTTTTATATGAAGTATCCATTAGAATGCACATGGTATCAGGGTAGCATGGGCTAGGTACAAGGTACATGTGTATATATGAGATACCCCATCTCAACCGTTTCTATCTCTCATATAATATCCTATCTGGAGAATGATATGTGCTATCACTTTCCTACAAAGAAACAATACCCTTTATTAGATTATCCTCCCTAGACATATACTTTTGAAGTTTACTGACATGAAACACTGTATGGACTTAGGAATCTAGAGGAAACTCTAATTGGTATGCAACATCACTTAGCTTTCTAACTATCTTCCAAGGTCCACAAAACCTTGGTGAAAGTTTACTACACTTCCGTGTGGAGAGTGAAGTAGATCTAGCTGGTACCTGAAGAAAGATTTTGTCTCCTTCCTCAAAGGATCTAGGATATCTCTTCCTATCAGCATATGTTTTTTCCCTATCAGTTTCTTGTTGCATCTTCCCTTTAGCCATTTCTAAATTTTCTTGGAGTTTGCTACGAACTTCGAAGCACTAGGATATTTCTTTGGTATTCCTATGGTACTGGGAGCATTGGGATTCATGCCATAGTTCATCGCAAAAGGAGATATTCTTGTCACCTTGGGAGGCCTATTGTTGTAAGAAAACTCTACTAGTGGCAAATAACTATCCCAATATGCTTGTCTCTCAGACACATATGCTCTCAACATGTCCTTTAGAATCTGATTGACCCTCTTGATCTGACCATCTGTTTGAGGATGATCACCACTACTTATCTTTAATGACACTTTCAGTTTATCAAATACAAACTTCCAAAAGTGTCATGGGAATCTCACATCTCTATCCTAAACAATGGATGTCAGTAACCCATGCAATCTGAAGATATGCTAGATAAACAACTCCGCTACCTATGGAGCTTCTATCGTCTCCTATGTGGATATGAAATGAGCCACCTTGATCAATCTATCTACCACAACTAGGATAGTATCCGGCTTTCTTTGGGTGTGGGGTAACCTGACTATGAAGTCCATGGATATAATGTCCCAATTATGATCTAGAATCTGTAAAGGATGCAAAAGACCTGGTGCCTTCACCCTTTCTGCTTTGTTGACTTGACACATAAAGCATTGTTGAACATAAATGGGGACATATTTGGCTAATCTAGGAAACCAAAATGTTCTTCTAACAGACTGTATTGTCTTGTCAACACCAAGATGTCCTATGTAAGGCACATCATGGTTATCATGCATGATTTTTGTCTTGAATCCCGGGAATCTAGTACTTAAACCTTATCTTTCCATTTGACTATTCCATTCTCCTGTGAGAAATTGGAATATGAAATGGACTTGTTTGCTCTGTTATGTGAAGAAAGAGCTGGAACTGCCTCATCTCCTATAATAGAGTCATCATTGATAGCTCTAATAATCTCTAACAAATGTGGATCTTCCACCTATGCTTCCTTTATCTCGTGAAGCATTGAGCTTTCTAAAATTGTAAAGCTCATTTGATACATTATCCATGATAATGCATCAGCTATTATATTTTCTTTACCTCTTTTATATAGGATTTCCATGTGAAACTCATGCATGAGCTCAGCCCAATGAGTCTGTCTGCCTCAAAGATCTGGTTGACTACAAAAGTACTTGAGTGTATGGTGATCTGTGTATACCTTAAAGTGTGCACCATAAAGATAATGGCTCTAAACTTTAAGTGCACACACCACTGCAAACTACCCCTATGACCATGCCACTAGCATCCGTCTCTAACACAAAGGGTTTCTGTGGATAACCACTTTGAGTATAGGAGCCTCTAAAATAGCTTAATTTAGAGTATCAAAAATATCTTGTTGCTCTTGCTTCCATGCAAATGTAACCCTGCCTTGAAGCAAGTTGTCATAGGTGCTGCTATTGATGAATAAGAAGAGATGAATTTTTTATAGAAATCAAAAAGTCCTAGAAATGACCGTAACTACCCCTCATCCTGAGCAGTAGGACAAGACAAAATAACTGAGACCTTCTTTGGATCCATCTGAACCCCATCAGCTGAGAGCACATGCCCTAGATACTCTATCCTCAGAAGAAACAATTGAGTCTTCTCCCAATTTACATATAGTTGATTCTCTCTTAAAACATTCAATACTAATCCTAGGTGATTCTCATGCTTATGCACAGCCCTACTATACACTAAAAAATCATCAACAAAATCAACAAAACATTTTCCAATGAATGGATGCAAAATATCATTCATTAATATTATAAATGTAGCTGGTACATTATTCAAACCAAATAGCATGACCAAATAGTCATAATGCCCAAAACACATCCTGAAAGTTGTCTTATGTAGATCATGATCTCTTAGTCTAATCTGATGGTAGCCACTTTTTAAATCTATTTTACTAAATACAATGGCTCCACTTAGAGCATCTAAAAGATCATAAATCTTGGGCATGGGATATTTGTCTCTGATCGTAATCTTATTGAGTGCTTGGTAGTCGATGCACACCCCATAAGATCCACCTTTCTTCCGCACAAGAAGAACTAGTGCTTCAAAGGGTGAATAGATAGGTCTAATTAGTCCTTTCTATAGCTACTCGTCCACGATCTTATAGACTTCATTTTCCTCCTACAAAATCATTTGAAAGGGTGGCTGAGCAGTCAGACTCGCTCCCGGTACCAACTCGATTCTGTGCTCTATGTTCTTGCAAGGAGGAAAACTTGAAGGTAATTCTTTCAAGAATACCTCTTGGAACTCTACTCTCACTTTCACTGAAAGTGCTAGAACATTCCAAATAAAGTCTTCATGACTGCATATATCCATCATAATACATGATGAGTGCACAAAATAAAGAAAATAAATATACTTAAAATCAATCTTAAGAAACTTGGTAGCGTTTACCAATCGTATCTCTTGGAGATCTAGCTCTCCATGGATAAGTAGTCACCTCCCTTCATGCTCAAATTGATACACATGCAAAGCAAAGTCAATGACTGGTCTCTTCCTCACATGTCACTTCTTACTAAGGACTACATCAAAAAGTGCTAGTCTTTCCATCTCAAAATCCACTATGTCCTCATAGGAAGGGATCTAAATAGGTAGATCAACAACTTGTCATCCCATGTCTCACTTCCCTTCCCATCGGCTAACTCTACTGTGTAGGCATACTGTGACTGCACAGTCTTTGGATGTAACCTCTTGACTAGTTGGGAACTAATGACCTTATGTGTCAACCCAGTGTCAAGGAGTACCTTGACAGGCTATCCTGCCATGATTCCCCTCATGACAATGAGTCCTGAGTTGGGAAACTGATATCCTTTCTATGCCACTAATGAAAGCACAACATCTAGCACGGTCGAGACCTTCTTCGTGACCGGCATGGCCACTATGGGAGATGACATCGGGCATGGGGAATCTCCAAATACTCCTGACCTGAGTGGGATTAATGACTATGGTGGCTGCTATCTTCTTTTTCTTAGGATAGGCCTTGAACAAGTGTTGCCCTAAAAACCCATAGCATAACCCTTCTTTCATTGCCTCCTCTTTCTACTGAGGGGTAAGAATAGAATTATTACAATCCCTCTCAGCTAGAGTAGACACTTTTCTTTTACCTCCTGCAACTGTCTTGATCATATGCACCTACTTAGCCTCTCTAGATGAATGTGTAGTGATTGAGCCAGGTGTAGGTACTGAAGTATTTCGATGGCGATGTACCACAGTGCACTCTCACACGGTACTCTCCACAAAGGCTATAGAATACACAAAAAAACATAGTACACATGGAGCACGAACATAGACTTGTGAGGTGTTACAAATGCAGTCGAGCTTATAGTCTGTGGCTGATAAGTGTCTGGTGGCTATTTGGCCTTTCACATGGACACTAACAGTAACAATCTCCCACTAAAGGCCGATATGACCAAAGTAACTATGGGAGAAAAATCAAGAATACCTGAGTGTAAGTATACAAACTATACCTCCCACCTTATGGGCATGTTACACAGTATACAAGTGAGTGTGTAAGATCATGAATCAAGTAACCCCCATCAAGTCAAAACAATGTCAAAAGCTATCCTATGGTAGAGCTTTAGTCAAAGCATCTACAGTATTATCTCGAGTGTAACCTTCTCAAGAATAATGTGCTTAGTGGCTAAGCAATCTCTAATGAAGTGATACCTCACCTCAATGTGTTTGGTCTTTGCATAATAGACCGGATTCCTAGCCAAAGCAATGGCACTTTGACTATCACTGAGCAAACGAGGTACATGCTAAGGTAAATTCATATCACAAGCAAGACGAGAAAGCCACAATGCTTGCTTACATGCCTCACTTGCTGCAAAATACTCTGCTTTTGTACTAGCCAACAACACCTGCAAGTGTGTGTTGTTTAGGTTCAAAAACCTGCATAAATTTGCAGTGGCTGCTCCCACCACAATTGAAAACCTTTTGAGAAACTTGTAGTTTTATGAGTGTGGCTGAAAACACAGCCCAAAAGGTGAATACCTATTTTTGGAGAAGTACAAAGAACACTCTAGTTGATGTTCTTGAGACCTATGCACCAAAGTACTCCTAAATAGCTCCAAAAGTCACCTTAAAAGTACTTCAAAAATAGTCTTTGAAAGCAAAGAATGAAGCTTTGAGGGATCGAAACATGTTCAAGGTGATGTGAACCTTATTCTTTCCCCTTCTTTAGACACCACAAGAGTGTAGCTTAGTGGCAAGAGATTGCCATAGTTAAGTGAGCTTCAGGGGAAACAGTACTGGGATGGGTGATCTATCGAGAAGTACCGGGAATCTATCTTCCTTGATCATTGAGGTCCTCCCTCCCACATAGCCAATGGCACCAATGGTACTTCGATGACTCGGATCACAAGGTCTATGCCTTGGTCACCACCTTGGTCATAAGCCTTGGACAAAGCCTTGGGTGGGCGAGCGGTTGCTCTCTTCGCTCATGCAAAAGGAACAAAGATTTTGCATCGAACTTCTCTGATAGCACTGAAGCATTTCAATGGTGATGCACCACAATGCGCTCTCCTTCTCAAGATCTCCATGATGATATCCTTGGATTCAAAAACTGTGGTCCAAGCGCCACACACGATACTCTCCACAAAGGCTGCAGAATACACAGAAAAACACAGTACACAGGGAGCACGAACACAGACTTGTTAGGTGTTACAAATGCAATATTTTTTGCGATAACGGTGCTCACATGCTCAATCTAACTACAAATAGACCGAAGGGGCCCTGATAAATTTCTTATTCTTTTCTCCTGAATCCTAGAAGAAAATACTTATCTATCCCTAAAAACAAGAATTCATGCACTGTACAATACAAGACAACGTCCTTACTATGCATATACTATAGATGCTATGCAAAATTGCATGTTCTATATGCCATATGTAGAAAAAAGAAAGCAATAATGCATATTAATTTACAAAGAAACGTATATGAAGACCTAAGAGATAATATGTAGGTGTGTGCAATGCTGGAGATGGTCCAAACTCCCCCCTTGTAACTTTCCAAGACTCTCCCAATAGTTGGTGCTTCAAAATGATGGTCAAATGAGGGTTGATGATGACAAATGTTCAAACTTAAAGCTCTAAAGATGATTGGAACTAAAGTCAAAAGTGGATTGTCACTATTCTCTAGAAAGAGCTTTGAGAGGACTATCCATAGCAAGAAAAATCCTAGAATTTGGAGGTTGGATGTGTTGGAGTTAGACATCTGCGAAAGCATGCAAATAGCACAAGGAAGAAGAAGAAGCTTGGAGCACAACACACAATATTGAATGAATTACTAGAGAATGTACAAAGATAAGTATCCCATTAGGGAAATAGGCGTATATACAAGCTGGGGAAAAAAACCTCCTAAAGAGGGAAAAAAGTGCCCCGGCGGTCCTAGTGTGTTCACACACATCACTACCTAAATATATCAACAAATCCCCCCTGGGAGTGATGCAGTGAAAAAGGAGCTGGCAGTCATGTATAAGGAAGTGCCAAGCTATGTGGAAATCACTCCACAAAAGGAAGTAAGCCCAAAGCTTTGCGGAAAGCTTCAAACTTCTCCCTAGGCAAAGCCTTCGTGAAAAGGTCTACAATGTTCTCTTGCATGGGCACATATGCCAAGCTGATCTCCCCAGTAGAGAACCTCCCCCTAACATAGTGATAATGCACCTCAATGTGCTTAGTGCCAGCATGGAACACAAGGTTCCTCACAACTGCCAATGCGCTCTGAGTGTTAGTGAAGATGGTGGTGGCAGAAGTTTCACCAATACCCAAATCAGCCATAAGGCGTCTGATCCACATACACTCAACAGTCGCTGTGAAAGTTTCCCTATACTGAGCCTCACAACTGGAAGTGGCCACAGTAGGCTGCTTCTTGCTCAACCAAGATATACATGAGCTACCAAGCATGAAGCAAAAGCCACTAGTGGAGACACAAGTGTCATAGACACCAGCCCAATCAGAGTTAGAAAAAGCATGCAAATCTGGTGGTAGTGATCCCCCCTTGGGATAAAATAACCCAAGTAGCCGAGTACCACTCAAATAGCGAAAGATGCGCTTAACTACGTGCCAATGCTTGACTCTTGGGCAATGCATAAACCTGCTCATTTGTGAGACAACAAACTGAATATCTGGCCAAGTAATGCATAAGTAAATCAAGCATCCAACAGCCTGCTGATAGAGAACAACATCAAATGCATCTCCAGCATCATGAAGACCCAATCGTAAACCTATCTCCATAGGAGTGGCAATAGGATTATAGTCTTCAAGGCCAAAACATTGCAATAATATGTCAATATATTTTGTTTGACACAAAGCCATTCCACCATCAACTTGCATAAACTGAATGCCCAAATAATGATGCAAATTCTCCAAGTCAGACATCTCAAATGAGGCATGCAAATCAGCCTTAAAATCAGCAATATGCTTCTCAATAGGACCAGTGAGCAACATGTCATCAACATAGACAACAATGATCAGAAGCACATCATTAGCACGCTTAACATATAAGGTGCTTTCGGTTGGACTATTCTCAAAACCATGTGCAATCAGATAGGCATGTATCTTCTCATACCAAGCACGTGGTGCTTGCTTTAAACCATATATTGCGTTTTTTAACTTGCACACCTCGTTTTCATGCCCTTTCTGTAAAACGCCATGGGGCTGAAAACATACACTTCTTCATGCAAGTCACCATTCAAAAATGTTGTTTTAATGTCCAACTGATGTACATTCCAACCATGATGAGATGCAAGTGCACAGATGCTCCGAACAGTAGTCATATGGCATGTAGGTACAAAGGTCTCATCAAAATCAATGCCTCTTTCTTGTGCATAACCCTTTGCAACAAGCCTAGCCTTATACCTGTCAACTGTACCATCCCGTTTACGCTTCAGCTTGTATACCCACTTAGTGCCAATGGCCTTCTTGCCAGGAGGCAAGTCACATAAAGACCAAGTACCATTCTTCATTATAGCATCATATTCAGATTGCATAGCAGCCATCCAATTTTTTGAATTTTGTGCTTCATCAAACGAAACAGGCTCATTCTCATCACAGAGACTAAATGCAGCCATAGCATAGCAATCTAATGCAAAAGAGGCATTATGAGAGCCTAAACAAGTATGATATGACAGAGGTGCATCTAATTTGCTGTCACACAAGGTCTACACCAGCCATTTTGGCATAGTTCTTGCCGGCTCAATATCAACTCTCTCATCAATAAGTGCATCATGTACATCTGCATCAAAAATGGAATTATCTGCATCATCACATGAAACTTGCAAAGGTTGAAAAGTTCATTAGGACCAACACTAGACGGTCCACCTGTGAAAAGAGACAACAAAGTATCATACATGTCTTTGGAGCTAACAAATGTCTCCTTAGTACATGAAAGCAATGGTTGAATAGCATCTTCCACAAAAACAACATCACGGCTAACCAGAATGCATTTAGTCTGTGGATGATACAGACGATAGTCTTTACTTTCAGAACTGTAGCCAACAAAAATACATTTTACTGCTTTATTATCCAATTTTCTGCGATGTTGTTCAGGCACTAATGCATACGCCAAACAACCAAAAACACGCAGATGAGCAACAGATGGCTTGCGGTCATGCCAAGCCTCATATGGAGTGATAGACTGTAGCGGTTTAGTGGGACACCTGTTCAGTACATATGCTGCACACATGACAACCTCAAGCCAGAAACTATGTGGTGAAGCCTGACTCTTGACCATACACCTCGCCATCTCCATGAGTGACCTATTCTTTCATTCAGCAACTCCATTCTGTTGAGGTGTAAATGGCATTGTACACTAGTGCTTTATCCCACATTCAGCCAGAAATGCATTAAAACCAGAAGACATATATTTCCCCCTCGATCAAAACAGAGGGTGCCCATTTTACATTTTGATAGATTTTCAGCCAAAACCAAAAACTGTTTGAAGCACATGAACACTTCAGACTTTTCCTTCAATGGATATACCCATGCATGCCTAGAAAAATCATCGATGAAAGTCATGAAGTAAAGATAATTCCCAAAAGAAGGTGTCTCCATAGGACCACAGACATCACTATGTAAAAGCTGCAATTTTTTAGTATCCCGAACTGAACCATATTTTGGAAAGGACGAACACTGCACAAGATTAGCAGACTTTGTTTTTGGTGTAGAGGCCTCTACAACAACCATTCCAGCCTCTTTCTTCTTTGCCTCTTTAGCAGCCAGTTTTGGGTAGTTCTTTATGATATGACCATTCCCTTTACAGTACATATAAAACAATTTCTGCTTTTTTTATTTCTTCTTATCTTTATCTTCCTTCTTCGAATATGCAGAATTAGTAGATTTTTGCTTACTAGTTGAAGAGCTCCATTTTCCTTTGCCCTTCTGACTAGCCAAGAAAGCTTGATCTGCAACTCGCATAATGGACCTATTATGTCTAGACTGATCTTCCTGCAACAGAACAGAGACTAACTCCTCAAATGATAAGGCATTCAGATTGCCTTTCATCATCAACCAAAGAGTAGAAGTGAAACTCTGATATGAATCAGGAAGAACATTTAGAACGGTCTGCACAAGTGAGCTATCTGGTATAACTTCATGAGCAGAAATCAATTGTTCCTTCAAGTCTTTGATCTTCGTTAGAAAACTATATATAGAATCACCTTCATTCATGTGCTCACTCTCCAACTATTTTCGGAGGTAAGCAACACGAGCATCATTCCTAGCTTGGTATGTACAAAGATAAGTAGCCCATTAGGGCAATAGGCATATATACAAGCCAGGAGAAAAAAACCTCTTAAAGAGGGAAAAAAGTGCCCCGATGGTCCTAGTGTGTTCACACGCATCACTACCTAAATATATCAATAGGATGCTCAAGTTATGGCTAAAAGAGTGGAGTTATGTAGTGTTTATTGGCTAAATCAAAGAACCCTTGAGTATGGAAGAAAGAGAATAATCAGTTGGTCTGCTCTGTGTAGAGAAGGAAACGATAGATGCATGCTCAATAGCAAATCTATCCCACATGCATTCTTTGTAGTGATTTCAATATCTATATATTGCTAGAGACTTCGACACATCACATATCAATCAAAGAAGAGAGCTCTCTCGCACACAAATCACATGGCGGGCATCCTCTCGCAATCTGATTGCACCTTGGGTGTGAACTGAGTGTTGGGAAACACTCCTAAGTCCTTAGAGGAACTTCTCAAGCTCTCCCTTTGACTTTCTTTTGTGCTTTAGCAACCACAAAAAAGCTCATCGATGGTGGTCCTCACAGGCTCAGCCGATGACCAAGAAGATGATCGCATGCCCAAAAACAAGGACGAAGAATGCACACAAAAACCATCAGTCCCTCAAGAACTTTGTTAAATTTTAATCTAGGCTCTGATACCAAGTATGAGAAAGGCTTGAATGATGTGTGTGTAACTCTCATCCCAACCATATATACTCTCTCATATTCTAAAAATAGCAATGATCTAGAATGGTCTAGTGATGCCATGTGTACATCATGGAACATGTATTCCCATTACTACCAAATACCTTAGGATATCCCCTAAGCTTGGGGCCTTGGATATGACTGGCCCTTGTCCCTCACACACATGAATTGATCCCTATGTGTTGAAGTTGTAGTAGTAGAAGACCAAAACCCTCACCACCTTGCATGGAAGCAAGAAGTAAGGCTCAAGAGTGACTCTCCTCTCATCCACCCCTACCTCCAACATGTTCAAGCCATTGGCATTAGCCCCATGCTATGCCACATGCTTGAAAACATGGAGAATAGGGAGCCAAGGATCCTTGTTCATGTGCAAAATACAAGTAATTCAACTACTCTACTCACACAAAGGAGAGACATGCATAGACACACACACACCTCACTCTCACACACTCACAAAGACACAATACATAAATGTAAATAGTCTTGGAGTAAAAGAGAGCCTTCTTCCATTGATAAGAGATATTACATGAGAGCACGTCGACCAAAAGCTCTCTTCTTTACAAAAATGAGCTTCTATATATAGGCTAAGCTCTATTCCCCATGTGCTCCTTTTGAAAAGTCAAAAAGGGAGCATGTGTGTAATTACCATATCTTGGAAAATATTCCTTTTCTAACAAACAAATCCCAAGAAATAGAAGCATGGGATTTTCACGTGTGTTCTCTCATATTTATGCGAGAGGTGGCTATTTACAAAGCTTCTCTACCATAGTATTAGAGAAATATCAAAAGTGTCCTAAGAGGGTGTTTTTATGTAAAAACTCTAAATAAATCCAAAAAAAGGGGTATTCTTATGATCTAGGAAGGGTTCCTATGCACAATTGAAGGTGTGTGCATACCCTACAACCCAAGACTCTCCTCTCCCTAGACTTTGTCATTCTTGACAAAGCTAAGAGAAGAGGATCACACATAACTGAAGTGTTCCAAGTTGGAGTCTTCAAGTATGAAAATATTTAGGTGTTCACAATCTACAATTCTTCAATCTGCAAGGCTTTAGGCTTCAAGTCTTCAGGTCTTCAATGATCTTCAAATCTACATCACTTTGATCTTCCAATCTGCAAGCCATCAATCCTTCCTTTGATCTGCAAATCTTCAGTCTTCAGAGTTGGGCGACACAATCCCCTTGGGGGACAGTCAACCCAGCATACATCCCATTGTGTAGTCCTATGTAGGATTGGGAGAGCCTTTCTAGGGAGCTCCCAAACGTGAAATTAAACATTTACGACAAGTACACTATTTTTGAAAAGAAGTGGACAATAACTTTTAGTCTAACTTTAGTTTCCACTTCAGGGAGCATCAAGTCATTCAAGACTTGCTCATCTAGCGACAAGTCCTCATGAAGAGCAGGCCTTTTCCTGCAATTTCATAAAATAAAGCCCAAAAGGTTAAGAGTCCATGGGCAGCAAGAACTTGTAGATCTCCATATGTCTTATATCCTTGCCATGCCACAATCCCTAAATGTGTTATCACACAAGCGCATGTGTGACACGAACCATTGAAATGCAATAGATAAACAATGCTCTTTTCATACTTATGATGAGTGTGCATAGGAGTTCAAAAGTGAAATGAACAACCCAAAATGTCATTGCCACATATGAAAGTGGACGCATAAGCACACAGTAAGCATTAAATTAGACAATCAAAAGTGTTAAGTGAAATCCTCAGTAGTGGGTTAATCACACAAAGTACCACACCCAAGCTGTTCTGAATTTGAAGTCCTTAAGACCTAAAATGTGAGTAACGAGTGTAGACTAGGTCCAAATTCCCTACCACAAGAGGGCTTCCAAAAAATTTTGTTTTCCAATTCTTTTCCTGTGATATTGAGCAGAAATTGTTGATGCAAAGGACATCTAGAATCGTCAAATAGAGGGCCCAAAATGGTGTGACCATTTAACAAGTGAGTAAGCACAATGTCCTCCAAACATAAGGACTGTATAAAAGTGATGTAAAGGAACTAGCACTCTTATCATTCTTCAAGCATTCATGAAATTCAAATAGTTTATCCAGAGCTATTCCTGTAAAACACACTATCAAATCATCTATAGGAGTCAAGAAGGATCAATGTTGAAGTTTTGTGTGTGTAGGCCTGCAATGCATTATAAAAAACAAGCCTTAAATGAGCATTGTGAAACTAGTGAGTTACTTCCGTGGCAAAAAACAATCACTCGGACCTTTGTGACTTTCACACTTAAATAGTACAGAATAGGTCTAAATCCACACAATGTTTCCCTCTAGTTAACAGCTTTACTCGAACAAGATAACCTCAAGTCATTCTTTAGATTGTTTTCCTAAAATATTGAGCAGGCAGTGTATAAAGCAAAAGATAGTCAAGTCCTTAACACAGAGAGCATAAACAGCCCCAAGCATTCATGAAATGCCAATAGTTAAAAAAAATAGAGTTCCTTCTAGGTGTAGTTTTGGTCACCATCCCCCTCAAAGCCTAGAAGGGCTAGGAGTAGGGCACCCTTTTACCCCCCTATCATGTAGAGAAAACGTTCTTGCCTATAGTAGTGGTGATAGTGTGCCTCATTACTAACATCCCTTTGTAAGAGTTTGAAGCAATTGAATCAAAGAACACTGAGCATACCAAATAGTTCCACCATTAGTTATGTTTGTCAAGTCTACATAATATCAGCAGAATTGTTTACAAGGAAAACATAAGAAGCAAGCTCATTAAAAGTAACACATTTATTACACAGAATTCTCATGCAACATATTCAAGACACATTCTGGGATTGCATTTGTGCATGCATAACTTCTTCAGCAATAGGCCTCCATTATATGGGTATCTTTCAAAGTTCCTTACCATGTCCTAATTTTACAAACAACCACTTCCCCAAGCCATTGGAGAAAATGCAATTATGTATCATTCAAAAAATTCATATCACTCATGTAGAAGTCCTGTGATTGTCCCTACAAAGTGAAAATTGAATTCCTGAGTTTGCATTCATAAGCTATGAGGTGACCATAATGTGGGGGGAAGGAAAGTTAGACTTCACAACATAAACCCCTTTCTAGTTTGCAAGATTCATGGTATAATCGTCCTTTCCAACTATCAAGAGAAGGCCTGAAATGCTTGAATCCACAATTATTATGCAGACAATCATACTAGAGCTTCTCAAAATTGCCAGTTAAAAAATGTGCACCCATAAGCCTTAAGATCATAACATGAGAAGATGGGGTCATACTTGCAATCCTAAAACTCTCATAGCAACATTGGAAGGGAGTAACTAATATGAGTTCATAGTGTGCACACATGAAGGACCAAAATATCCGTTCCTTTGAATATTGCCCAATGGGTACAACCTTCAACTATAAGTGTCAATTGTCATGGCACTATTTTACATGTATACTGTGAGAAGGGTGGACTGAAATGTGCATAGTGTCTAACTTAGATTGTTTAGTGGATACGTATGAAACCACCTTTGTAATGCAAGTTGGGAGAGAGGCATTGCAATGAGACACTTCACTAGAAATAACAGCCAAGTGAACATCAATCAAGAAACGGAGGATATGAACTCAAGTCTTACACATCTGGCATCCTTGTGGCACATACATAATTAGTTAACAGTGAAAATATAAGAAGATCAAAAGACTATGTGGCTCAATCGAACACCTCCAATAGTTGTTGGCATGAAACAAACATTTTATAGAACTACTTTTTTGATATCAAGATTCATGGTCATAACCCATGAGTGATTGCACGAGATGGGAACACAACCTCTATGTGGCATCTGCAAGAACTCAAAGAATATTAGTGCATCTTAACCTAACAAACCTGTGAGACACATCATGTATTTCAAAATGAGCAGCCCCTGCACATCTAGACTGGCAAAATGTCTTGCAGCAAGCCCCTTGAGTCCGAGGGCCATCATCAACCTTTTTGTTTGCCCTCTAACACTTAGGTAAGAGTCAGGTTGATCACTTAAAATGAAAGCATACATATCATGTGAGAGGATATCAAAGACAAGCCCCAAAATTTGGGTTGTTATGGGGTCACCATAGCCCATAAAGAAGGATTATGCGAGTCTCAAGCACCCCTTAGAAGCAATTTTACTCATGAGCCATGCTTTCAAATCCGTGTTTTTGAGTAGACCTGAATATCACTGGTGTGGCAATCCATAGGCAATTTTCTTGAAGCTCCCTTTGGGTCCCACATGGCTATCCTGGATGTTGAGATTGACTGAAGAACAAATTTAGAATCCCATTTTTTGACACAACTCAAACCTATTACACATCCATTTTGAGCATGAAAAGATTTCTCCAAAGCAGGGAAGGAAGAGAGAAGCCACGGAAAATTTCACATCATACACCCTTGGTTGCAAGAAGACATTTCTATATCCGAAGTCCATACATACATCCCACTAAAGAAAGACAGGGTACCAATTTTTACATGATCAACAAAACCTATAGATCAAATCTGAAATCACAAAAGTGTTATGCACTAAAACACACATGGCCTGGTGCCTTGTTTTGGGGTATGGTAGAGCCACCAACAATGTCAATTGCCCTTCCAAGTGCCAATAGGTAATACAGAGATCACACATTTTACTACTATCGTAATAGAACAGTTATGTTTACCCTAGAGAAAAATTAATAGAGCTCGACTTCACACACCCTAATCCTTGTTCAAACATGGTCCAATATTTATGTTGGTTGAGGGCATAAACATGATCCTCATAAAGGGTAGTCACATGAACCTCAAAGCACATCGCATGTAGCCTATGACTTGAGCATCAAAAGAGATCACATAATAACAATCAAAATTATAGTAATGGTTACTTCAACCCTAAGACACAAAACAGGAAAGACAAAATAATCAACTCTAGAAATCTTCACACAAATCATTGCCTTGAATCCACCCATATCGTTACAAAAATTGCATACTAAGCTTTAGCTAGATAGAGATTTCCCCTCTCATATGTTTGTTCCATCACCTCATCTTTTGCGAACATATAGCAACACTGTAAAAATTGTTTTTGAATGTTGAGATACCTTCCCTAGCCCAAACAACATGTGAGATGTGTTGGAGTGACTTGCAATGATCATCCGTAATAGTTTTTTTCTGCAGGTTCTAATGGATTTCTCACTATGATCCCAAAACATAGCATCTTGCAGAAGCATCATGACAGTTGTAGTTGAAGGAGATTCTCGAATCGGAGGAATGAAGGGGAAGCACGACAAACTCAACCCCCACAAGTTCAGAGGAGATGAACCCTCGAGGAGTAGAGTGTTGCTCACGAATTAAATACAGAGAGATTGAGGGGAGGCAAAGCTCCACCTACGTGCAGAACAGAGGAAAAAAGAAAGGGTGATCGAACAAGAGGCCGAATGCCCAATATTCCTTCCCCAAATAGATCTGTATAAGAGAGTAATGGAAAGGGTAGCTGCCACGACCTCGACCAGGACTGGAAACACATGGTAAATGCAGATGGAGCCACAATCTTCTTGATATATAGATGAATGATATTTTTACCCTTGCCAACATGAATCCGTGGGGGAGCACCAAAGCCAATCCATAGGGACTGTTGAGGAGCTTGTGACACTAAGGGCCTGCCCATCTTAGCCATCCATATAGAAATGTCCAAGGGTGCAGAGCCTGGAGCTTGACCTGGATGAGCCCGATGATGCAGTAGAAATGCCTCACAACAGCTTGAAGGGTTCGAATAGTACCACCCACAAGAGTTGCGATGGAGGGTCACAAATCGGAATGGGTATAGAGAGGGGAAAGGAGGGAAGCTTCCTTCCCCCTCCTTCGTGACATGGAGCAGACAGAGGCTCAAACAAGGATCACCGATGAACCACTGCCCCCACGTAAATGAGAGGAAGACATATCGCCCCCATTACCAAGATGACAACCAGTTCGCCAACCGTCATTAAGATCCACCAAATGATCAAGGACTGCATATAAGACTTCGATTTGAATTTAAGAGGGGAAAGGTAAGAGGGAAGTGGCCAATCCCCCTCCGTGTGTGATTTTAAATTCCAAGATTTCTTTGTGAGAATCCTAAGCACATTCGTGGGAAAATGGACTTGTATCTCTTTGTGTTTTCTTGTAAATGAAGAGAGGGAAGGACAAGGGAGATCCCATCCATCCCTCTGCTCAAGGCTATCAGTGAAAAAAAGAAATGATAGAGATGGATAGTGATGCCACTGTGTGTGAGAGTATATGGAAGTGTGCTTATGTGGAGAAGTAGAGAGAGAAGGGGGTTAGGGGGTGTTTTTGTGCATCAAATATAAATGAACTAAAACTACACTACTAAAAACAAGAAATGGGGAACTAATGGCCCAATGGAAGGGTGAAAGTGCCAAGCCAAAACTCAAATCCTACACAATTGAGCAAAAAAATTGCAACACAATACTTCACCAAACGTTCTTAAGCTCTCCAAGTGATGAAAGGCCGACCACCCCCGGCAACGGTGCCAAATAATGTTGAAGTTGTAGTAGTAGAAGACCAAAACCCTCACCACCTTGCATGGAAGCAAGAAGGAAGGCTCAAGAGTGACTCTCCTCTCATCCACCCCTACCTGCAACATGTTCAAGCCATGGGCATCAGCCCCATGCTATGCCACATGCTTGAAAACATGGAGAATAAGGAGTCAAGGATCCTTGTCCATGTGCAAAATACAAGTAATGCAACTACTCTACTCACACAAAGGAGATACATGCATAGACACACACACATGCCTCACTCTCACACACTCACAAAGACACAATACATAAATGTAAATAGTCTTGGAGTAAAAGAGAGCCTTCTTCCATTCATAAGAGATATTACATGAGAGCATGTCGACCAAAAGCTACCTTCTTTACAAGAATGAGCTTCTATATATATGTTGGTGCATTTCAAGCCTTCACACATTGGCTTGGAACCTTGGAAGACTAGCTTGGAACCCTTGAAGGATATCTCTATGAGAAGCAAGAACCATAGGAACTTAGTTTTATGTGTTATTACTTTTTACTGATTGTAAAAGTCTATATGACTTGGCATTCACTTGTACCACATACCTACTTGATTAGTCGTGGAATTTGGATGGTGTGATTGGAGAGAATATCTCCCTACAATTAGTGGAGTGATCATAGGAGATTTGAATTTGAATTCAAATTCAAATCTCAACTCAACTTCTATAAAAGAAGTACTTGAAAAGTCGTGTTTTTAGAGCTACTCTCATTGAGCTCACTCCCCGAGGCATTTCACTACTGTAACTCATTGTGTGTGAGTGCTACTCCATAGCCTACACCACAATACCTCATTTAGCTATGCTTGTCAAGCTAATGAGATTGTACAAACATATTAATCAATAGAAGTATATACATTCTTCATATCTGTTTCTCTGTGTTATCTTCTCCAAGTCTGTCAACTTCAGAGGAGCATATCTCAGGATCTACTGAGTCAAATCAAGTGATTCAAAGCACATTGGATTCAGCTCAAAGTCTACTATACACCTACAAAATTTCAAGGCCAAAGGATCAGCCATCTCGGAGAAATCTCACTCGAAGTCGTCACTGGTATTTTTCTGCAAAGTTCCTGAAAAGTCGGGATTGTCTCTAATTTTGCTAAACACATTTCTCAGAGTGTAGTTTATCATTTCTTGTCATTCCACTTGCAAATGGTAGCTTATTAAGGTACTTTAGTTACCCCAAAAAGAATTGTTTCAATTGCAAGTGTGCTGAACACACTGAGCATAACACTGAGCAGGTATCATTACAAAAATAGCAAGTTTTTTGATTTGTGAAGGAACCAAGTTATCTGTTTTGGTTTGATCACTACACAAATCATTTGCAAAGTACATATATGGTTTCTTTGTGTCATTTGGAAGCTAAGCAAGTGTACTAAGCATATTTGAAGCTAAAGGGCACTGAAGCAAAGCAGGTCTAGCTGCTTCAACTCATTTCTTGAGTGCATCTAACCATCATTCCCAACAGTGGTATCAGAGCAAATAAGGTAAACATGGGAGATGGTTTTCCTTCATTCATTGACAAATTGGACAGGAACAACTAGCAAGCTTGGTCATTGAGAATGAAGACCTATCTACAAGGAAGAAGCTTATTTGGATACATATCAGGAGATGAGGAATTGCCCTCATTCAAAACTAGAGGACTACCTACAAAGGATGAACATGAGAGGCTCAACCAATGGTGTGCAAAGGATGCTTTGGCAAGGTCTTACCTTCTTAACTCTATATCTGACTTTCTTTTACCTCATGTAAGGAATTGTAAGACCTCCCAAGAGACTTGGGAAACCTTGTCAAACTACTTTTCTTCCAACACAAGGGCAAGGAAGAATCAACTGTGGATTGAATTCACAACCCTTAGGAAGCAGCCCAAGCAATCAGTCTCAGAGTATGTGACAAAGATTAAAGATGTGGCAGACCAATTAGCAAGCATTGGAGAGGAGATTGAAGAGGAGCAAATAGTCAGGCAAGTAACAAATGGACTCAAGGCAGATGATAAGTGGGAAAGTTTCACCACTGCAATGGACCTCTATATGGACATGCATAACCCAGACCTCACAACACTCATGGGCCAACTATTCACACATGAAGCAAAGTTTACAAAGGCAGGAGATCAATCAAAAGGTAACAACCCCTCTGCTCTCTATATTGATAAGAAAGTTAAGGATAAAGGTAAAGGGAAGAAACAGGATGAAGAAGGCTCTACCTCTCAAGCTAATTATGCAGGGAGAGGTAGATCATCTAGAGGAAGAGGCAGAGGAGGTAAGTCAGGTAGGGGGAGACCCTACAACTCATCACCATGCAACATTTGTGGATTGTCCAATCATACCACAGATGAATGCTACAAGAACTACAAGAATCAGAGAGGAAGAGGCTACTCAAGAGGTGGATACTCTCAAGGCAGAGGCAGGTTTAACCAACATCAAGGCTACAATGGATACAATAATCAATGCAACAACAATTACAACCACAACCACAATGGTAACTACCAAGGTGGATTCAGAAACAGAAGAGACTACAACAATTACACAGAGGAGCAAGATGACTCCCTATTGATCATGAATATGACCTCCAAGATAGGTACAAATGATGATCATTTATTTTATATTGACTCAGGATGTTCTAACCATGTAGCTGGCAATGTGGCACTACTTTCTGATTTGGAAGAACCCAAGGGCAAACATCAGGTACAAACAGGTGATGATACTAAACATTCTGTTGTTAAGATTGGAAATGTGAAGACATGTGATGGTAACCAGAACCTATTGAGCAGGGTACTCTATGTACCAACCATCACCAAGAATCTAATGAGTGTCGGCCAGATTGTGGAGAAAGGTTTGCAGGTCAGATTCACACAACATGGAGCTTATGTGGAGGACCCAAGACATGGATTCAGAAGGATAGCCAAAGGGGAGAAATCAGGTAGATTGTTTACTTTTGAGCTAGAAGACACCAAGAACATTGCTTTGTATAATTACAAGGATCAAACACTTTCAGAGTTAGAAATATGGCACAAGAGGTTAGGTCACATAGGTGAAAGAACCCTAAAGCAAATGTGCAGGGATCAATGTGTGCTTGGGATACCTAATGTGTCCAAACAACACATGATTTACAAGTGTGGAGCATGTCAGTTTGGTAAGTCTCACAGATTGCCTTATTCAAGGAAAGGTTTCATGCATGAAGACTACCTAGACTTGGTACACACAGATGTTTGGGGACCTAGCAAGGACCCTTCCATTTCAGGTTCAAGGTATTATGTGTCCTTCATTGATGATTATAGCAGATGGACCATCTTATATTTTATGAAGCATAAAGATGAAGTGTTTAATTGTTTCAAGAGGTATCTTGCACTTGTTGAAAACCAAACAGGAAGAAGCTTGAAGAGGCTAAGGTCAGATGGTGGAGGAGAATACTTCTCCAATGAGTTTGAAGATTTCTTGCAGGAAAGAGGCATCAAAAGGGAGATTACTACAAGGTACTCACCTGAACAAAATGGGGTAGCTGAGAGAAGGAATAGACTCATAGTAGAAACAGCTAGGTCTATGCTTAATGAAAAGAAGTTGCCAAATTATCTTTGGGCAGAGAGTGTATCCACTGCCACCTATCTCATAAACAGGTTGCCATCCAAATCACTTGATGGCATGACACCATATGAAGCTTGGCATGGTAATAGACCTTCTCTGGATCATTGCAAAATCTTTGGTTGTGTAGCATATGTGCATATTCCCTCTCAGGTAAGGGGAAAGCTAGATCCTAAGGCTGAAAAATGTATCTTCATTGGTTATGATTTGAACCAAAAGGGATACAGATTCTACAACCCAACAAACAAAGGCTTCAAGGTAAGCAGAGATGTCATCTTTGATGAGAATGACTCATGGTATGAGAATGAATGCAGGAAAGTTAGTCTACCCTATGATATGGAAGAAGATTTCCCAAAGCTCACCAAGGAGGAACCAATTCAGAAAGATGAATCAAGCTCAGATGATGATGATACAATAAATCTTGAAGAGTTCAAGGCATGGAAGTCCAAAGGAAAGATGAAGATGAAGCAATTAGAGGATACACCAGAATCCTCAACTCAAGCAATGAGGAGATCTCAGAGAGAAAAGAAAAAACCTATCAGATTTGGGTATGACACATCACTTGTAACTAAACATTCTGTATATCTTGCAAAGGACTTGTTGAATGAAGAACCAGGTACCTATGAAGAAGCAATCACCAAACCAGAGTGGAAAGAAGCTATGGATGAAGAAATGGAAGCTCTCAAGGAGAGTGATACTTGGGACTTGGTACCCAAGAAGGATTCCATGAAGGTGATAGGATCCAGATGGATCTACAAGCTAAAGAGGAATTCAGATGGAACAATAAACAGATACAAAGCTAGGTTGGTAGCCAAGGGTTTTGCACAAACCCAAGGCATTGATTATGAGGAGACATTTTCTCCTGTGGCTAAGATGCCAACTATCACAATATTGGTGAGTGTAGCTGCATCCAAAAATTGGAACATTGTACCAATTAGATGTCAAGAATGCTTTCTTGAATGGATGGATATCTGAAGAAGTCTACATGTCACAACCACCTGGCTATGAAGACCCCAAGAAGGTAAACTATGTTTGTAAATTGAAGAAGGCTCTATATGGTTTGAAGCAGGCACCTAGAGCATGGAATTACAGGTTGACAACCTACCTCCAAGACCAGGGATTTGTGATGAGCAAAGCTGATACTTCTCTGTTCATAAAGAGAAGTAGTACAGAGGTAATCTACTTGTGTGTTTATGTTGATGACATCATCATTACAGGCAATGATGTCAATGGGATTAGACACATCAAAGGACAGATGATGAAAGAATTCAAGATTAGTGATCTTGGATTATTGAAGTATTTCTTAGGTCTTGAGTTAGTCTACACAAACTCAGGTATATATATCACTCAAAAGAAGTATGTACAGGATATGGTCAAGAAGTTTGGCTTGCAGGATGCTAAAATTTCTACTACTCCAATGGAGGTCAACCTAAAGCTAAGTGCTCATGAAGGAGAAGAAGTCCAAGACATCACAGGATATCAAAGTATGGTAGGTAGTTTGAATTATGCTACCTTGACAAGAATTGACATAGCATATGGAGTTAGTGTGCTTAGTCAATTCATGCACAAACCAAGGGTACCTCACCTAGAGGCAGCAAAGAAGATCTTGAAGTACTTGAAGGGAACTCAAAGTCATGGTTTGTACTTTCCTTATACATCAGATATTGACATTAAAGTGTATTCAGATGCAGATTGGGCAGGATGCAAGGATGATAGGAGGAGCACATCAGGTTACATTTGTTTTGCAGGAGATAAGCCTATTTCTTGGTCAGCCAAGAAACAACCTACAGTGGCATTGTCATCCACTGAAGCAGAGTATAGAGGGCTTGCCAATGCCACTCAAGAAGCTATCTGGTTGAAGCTTCTATATACAGAGTTAGGTCTATACACTAGACCACCAATTATCTTTGGAGATAACACTAGCTCTCTTCACCTTGCAGCTAATCCAATATATCATGCCAGAACCAAACACATAGAGGTTCATTACCACTATGTAAGGGAAAAGTTACTAAGCAAAGAGATTCAATTGACTAAAGATGAAGAAGATGAAGACTTAAGCCAAAGTGTTTGGCTTGAGGGGGAGCTGTTGGTGCATTTCAAGCCTTCACACATTGGCTTGGAACCTTGGAAGACTAGCTTGGAACCCTTGAAGGATATCTCTATGAGAAGCAAGAACCATAGGAACTTAGTTTTATGTGTTATTACTTTTTACTGATTGTAAAAGTCTATATGACTTGGCATTCACTTGTACCACATACCTACTTGATTAGTCGTGGAATTTGGATGGTGTGATTGGAGAGAATATCTCCCTACAATTAGTGGAGTGATCATAGGAGATTTGAATTTGAATTCAAATTCAAATCTCAACTCAACTTCTATAAAAGAAGTACTTGAAAAGTCGTGTTTTTAGAGCTACTCTCATTGAGCTCACTCCCCGAGGCATTTCACTACTGTAACTCATTGTGTGTGAGTGCTACTCCATAGCCTACACCACAATACCTCATTTAGCTATGCTTGTCAAGCTAATGAGATTGTACAAACATATTAATCAATAGAAGTATATACATTCTTCATATCTGTTTCTCTGTGTTATCTTCTCCAAGTCTGTCAACTTCAGAGGAGCATATCTCAGGATCTACTGAGCCAAATCAAGTGATTCAAAGCACATTGGATTCAGATCAAAGTCTACTATACACCTAAAAAATTTCAAGGCCAAAGGATCAGCCATCTCGGAGAAATCTCACTCGAAGTCGTCACTGGTATTTTTCTGCAGAGTTCCTAAAAAGTCGGGATTGTCTCTAATTTTGCTAAACACATTTCTCAGAGTGTAGTTTATCATTTCTTGTCATTCCACTTGCAAATGGTAGCTTATTAAGATACTTTAGTTACCCCAAAAGGAATTGTTTCAATTGCAAGTGTGCTGGTCACACTGAGCATAACACTGAGCAGGTATCATTACAAAAATAGCAAGTTTTTTGATTTGTGAAGGAACCAAGTTGTCTGTTTTGGTTTGATCACTACACAAATCATTTGCAAAGTACATATATGGTTTCTTTGTGTCATTTGGAAGCTAAGCAAGTGTACTAAGCATATCTGAAGCTAAAGGGCACTGAAGCAAAGCAAGTCTAGCAGCTTCAACTCATTTCTTGAGTGCATCCAACCATCATTCCCAATAATATAGGCTAGGCTATATTCCCCATGTGCTCCTTTTGAAAAGTCAAAAAGGGAGCATGTCTGTAACTACCATATCTTGGAAAATATTCCTCTTCTAACAAACAAATCCCAAGAAATAGAAGGGTGGCATTTTCACGTGTGTTCTCTCATATGTGTGCAAGAGAGGTGGGCTATTTACAAAGCTTCTCTACCATAGTATTAGAGAAATATCAAAAAGTGTCCTAAGAGGGTGTTTTTATGTAAAAACTCTAAATAGATCCAAAAAAAGGGTATTCTTATGATCTAGGGAGGGTTCCTATGAAAAATTGAAGGTGTGTGCATACCCTACAACCCAACACTATGGACCAATATGATCCCTATGGACCAATGTCTGACACAAGCAACAATAAACAAAGCTCCAAAGGCTTCAAAAACCAAGAGATGAATCTCGTCTAATTCTTTCGAGCACATCAAATACTCCTGTGAAATCTTTAAAGATGTGTTGGCTAAGAATTTGGTGTTTATCAAAGAAAAGACAATCTATAATGCCAAAACTAGGGAGAAGGTGAATAATAAATATAAACTTTTGTCAAGGAGGCATGAGAGTGTTTTTCCTTGGCACTTCCAATAACTTTGCTTCAACTTCTCATATCTCTACATATGCATGTCAGATAATTCATGAAAATGACGATCTAGGAGCTTGATCTAGGGTAATGCAATCTCTAGATTAAGGAAAAATGCACCAAGAAATTTTAAAAATGATGAGCAATAAAATCCATGGAGTAACTAGATGGAAGGATCCAATGGATACACTCTTAGTAGTCACATATCTATGCTCTTCAATGGAGCATGAAGCAGTAATTGAAGAGAAAAGAAGAAGGGTTAATGAAGGTAAGGAAGAGAGGAAGAGAACTAGGTGGTAAGTGGAAGCATCACAAGACCAACCCCAATTACAAACCAAAATCAACTAACACAAATAAATCAACCTAATCAAATTGTTCCACCATCACTACCAACAACAAATCAGCCAAATAGAATTCCAAATCAAACTCGTTATCCTCCTTCTACTGAGGCACCAATTCCTACACAAACTGTTAATCTTCCTCAAGAGAAGGAAATGAAGTCTGCAAAAAGAGGAAAAGATAAAGCAAAGAACCCATCATATATGTTGAAGTCACACATTGAGCAAGCATCCGATATAAAGAAATTTCTTGAAAAGCGAGTATTTGACAATGTGATTGAGTTTTCACTAGATGAGTCGCTAGGGATAGCCAAGCGGGAGTTTGTAGAAGTGATTATTGACCTCTTAAGAAGGAAACAACAATCGATAGCTGAGGTTCAGGAATTTGAGATGATGGACACGGAATCACCTATTCAAGTCTCGCAAGCACGAGCACAAGAAGCGAAAAATATGTTTGAACAAATTAAAAGTAATGTGCATTCATGTACAAATGAGAAAATGTATTTAAAATGAAGCTCTCAAGAAGCAATTCCTTTAAGTCGTTATACCAAAGTCCATTGGGCTCAAGCCACGATGGAGACATTAGTTCGGTTTGACAAGATTAGTACTCTTGTGGTTGCTCTTATTGACCACGGATCCGAAATTATTCTTATGTCTAAGGACCTCGATATGAAGGGAAAATGGCCGATTGACATGCAGCCAGGATGGAGAATCCAAGTTGCTAACATGATGTCGGGAGAGCTTTTCGGTGCATGTTCACAAGTCCATGTCACGATTGGTGATGTACGCGACTACCAAAACTTCTTTGTTCAAGATCACTCTAGTTACTCACTAATATTAGGGTAACCATATATTAACACTCTTAGGATGGAAATGAGAGTTTTGGAAGATGGCTCAACTTATGCAAGAATCCAAAGTAAAGATGGCAAGAAGGTGATTCATTTCATGAAAGTTTGTGTAGATCACGTCAGGAATAAGACTTTTCTCATAACAACACCTATTCTTGATGAATTTGATGAAAAAAGTTTTTGAAGGAAGATTTCATGATTTGGGACTATGAAAGCTTAGACAATGGAAGGAGTGAGGGTATATATGTTTCTAACAAGCTTTATAGCACTTTCTTTGACTATTTCTTTCCAATTTTGTGTGCTTTCAAAATTAAAGAAATGGGAAAAGAAATATATGATAGACCTTCAAAGGAACTTCTATGGATACAGAGTACTTAACTTTGATGAAGAAATCTCTAGATTTTTTTAGAAGATCTCTTTTGTTGATACAATATTTAACTTACAAGAGTTGGTTAATGGGAGGAGAGGTGATTGCATGAGTCATGTTCACTTTATTTCCATGTATAAGGAAATAGCAAAATTCGAACAGAATAAAGAGGAAAGAGAAGTTTTTATTGAAATAAAGTATAAGACAATTGATAAAAGGATTAAAGTAATTGCAAGTTTGCTTCTTGATAATAGTAATAAACTTATGCATGGAGTAAAATATTAGCTGCCGCTCAAGGATAAGAGAAAGATAGGTCATGATTTCACTAAAGAAACCCTTCAAAAAATTCAATTAGGGAAAGATGAATTCCTCAATGAAGAAGAAAAGGACATATTCTCGCAGCTGATTTTTAGACATGGGAAAGCTTTTTCCTTTGACTCCCAAGAAACTGGATGTGTAGATCCATCTGTGGTATCATTGATGATAATTTTTACGATACCACATGTACCATGGAATCTTGGATCAATTCTGGTACCAATGGCTCATATTTCAAAGCTAATTGACCTTTTGAATGAGAAATTTAGAATGGGGATTCTTAAGCCATCAAGTTCTCCCTATTCTAATCGTTGCTTTATCGTTCCAAAAAAGAATGGATCTTTGCAGTTTATTCAAGATCTACAACCAATTAATAAGTGACTATTCGGAATATGGGAACTGGACCAATCATAGATGAATATGCGAAAGCTTTCTCCGAGAGATCTATTTACTATATGGAAGATTTGCATTCTAGTTACAATCAATTCCAGTTAGCTCTTGAGAGTCATGATTTGACGATTGCGAGGATGCCACTTGGGCTCTTGCCACAAGGAGGCACGAAATTAGTGGCATATATGATGAATAATATGCATAAGGTACTTAGGGATTTTATTCCACACCTCCACATTTCATTCATCAATGACGTTCTAATTAAAGGATGTAAAGAGAAGGATAAAGATGTGACTCTCAATGAAAATGAATGTAAAAAGATTGTTAAAGATCATATAAATGATTGTAAGTCCATTCTTAGTTGACTATAAGAGGTGCATTTGTCGTTATTTGCAGAAAAATCATTATTTGGAATGCAAGAAGTGCTAATTATAGGAAGTTTATGTGGTCCAAAGGAAAAAAAACCATGCTTGAAGAAAGTGTAGAGAGTACACGTGTGGAAGCAAAATGAAAAGAAGAGTGTACTCACAAAACAAAGAGTGTGTGTGACACAAAATGATTAGACCATGAAATGGTTAAACTCATGTGGATTAGAAATGAGCTTGCCAAGAGCATGGAGTAGGCTCCTCAAGCTTCTAACCAAATACAATTGGGGAAGAGGCCCTCCTTATATAGATTTGTGAGGGGCTCTCCAAAATACATCTCATGTGGGATAATTCCCCTGAAAGGAGAATGAATACAACTGGTAGAAGCAAATGGAAAGGTACCCAAATACAAAGGAAATACAAGGAAATGTAATGGAAATGAAATGGAAATAGAGTGACTCCAAGATACAAAAGGGAGATGCACTCTCATATTCTCAACACCCCCTCTGCAGCTCCATTTTGTAGTGTATGGGGGCTACTAGGGTATGTGAGAAAGGTCCACCAAGAATGTATCAGCAGCAGCAGCATGAGCACAAAATGGGAAGTCGTCGTCTAGGAATCCATAGGCTCCAAGTGGTATCGACCATGCGGGATTGCCAGGTACTCCATAATATGTCCACCAGATGAATCAAGCGGATGCTCCAGAGATATGCCACCAACGAGGTATAGGAACGAAACAAGATCTCACTAGACAATGCAAGAGAGGTAGGATGACTCCATGTAGTATATAGGAACCTTCAAAGCTTTGACATTATCCACCACAAGATGTGTATTGCCAAGAAGTAGGTCCTACAAGAGTGAAACATAAAGCATGAAGCATAAAATCATAGTCACATGGTAGTACATCTGTATGTTGAAGTCCTCCATGGAGTGTACAAAGTCCTGTTGTGTATCAGTAGAGCCATGGAAGCCCCCTCTAAACCGAGAAGTTGGCTCAAAAGATGATCCAACTAAGGGATCCATATAGATGCAGGAGTATCATGTGGTAACTGAAAAGATACTAGACTCCATGAATGGAAAAGTACATGCTCAGAATGCTGCTGTAGACAAGGTAAGTGGACTCTCGAAGATAGGAATGGAAAATGATGAGTCACTGATCATGGAGTAATGCCCAACTGAAGCTGAGGTGAAATATAAACCTTTGATGATATGATAGGTATATCCATCTGAGGTATAAGCTGAGATGATATCTCTGATTCCTCATGCTCCAAAAATGTACCATGATCGGAAAAGTCATGTACAAAGAGAGCATGCTCCACATAGTGTGACTGTTCAAAACTGGAATGATCCCCCTCTGAATCGGAAATGGGAGGATCCAAAAGGGATGAATACTTAGAGTATTCATCAAAGGTGCAGTCTTTGGTTACTGTAACTAAGTGACTCTTTGAGTCATAGAGTTTGTATGCCTTTTGTCACTCATTGTACCCAATGAAAATGTACTGCTTAGGCCGATCATCATCATGGCCTTGGACGTAGGCATCACTACCAAAGAGGCAGAAATAGCTTACACTTGGCTTCTTTTGAAAGTAAGCCTCAAATGGTGTTTTGTTCTTCAAAACATCTGAAACGCCTCTGTTCTGTATATGTACTGCTGTCTGCATTGCTTCACCCCAATAGTTTAGTGGAAGTTGCTTTTGTCTAAGCATAACTTTAGCCATTTGGATCACACTTCGACTCTTTTGTAATGCAATACCTGGTTGAGTATCTTGCTTGCCTTGATACTTGATTCCATGTTGCTTCAAGTACTTGGAGAAGTTTCGGTTGACAAAGCTACTATCTATCAGATCGGATGATCTTCAAAGAACTTGGAAATTCTACTTCAACTGTTTTTGTCCACTCCTTAAACTTGGAAATGGCATCTTGTCTATGCTTGAGTGAATAAACCCATGTGTATCTAGTGAAGTCATCTACAATCAGGAAGAAGTAAATCAACCCACTTAGAGAAGGTGTTTGCATAGGTCCACAAATGTCATACTTAGAAATTCGAAGAAGCTTGTGGGTGGGCTTAGACTAGCCTCCAACCCACAACAATCCACACACAAGATTTTTCTTTCTTCTCTTTGTGATGTACAATGAAGGGCACTTAGTGCCAAATGATATCTTTGAGGTAGAGGGTTAAGGCTCTTTAGAAAGGTAATACAACCCCTTGATGAGAGTGCCAAAGTTAAAGATGGATACCCTTAGAACATACATTGTGGATGGTGTAAATAAGAGGTACATTGATTGGCAAATAGTGCTAAAAGATGTGACACAACAATTGTTCTGGTAGCACTTGATGCATTGAATACATGGAAGTGCATCAATGATTTATAAAGTCATGGCATTGCATACAGCAGGCATGCCTTCTGTTGATTGATATTCTTAGAGTGAACAAAGCTGCTGTTAATGGTGAGACTATGGCCCAATCTCATCCGTAATGTGCGCCCAAACTTCCACAAAGTTCACAATTCACTCATGTATGCATTATGCAACGGATTTGGCTTGTGACCAGATGACTGATGTCATCTTCCAACCTACACATCACCAAGGATCTCAGGCGCGCTGCGCACCAGATAATAATTCTTGTGCGTTCTTTCTGAGTGATGTGTCTGTCCCAAAAATTGAACCTTCTAATGAACGTGGTAGAATCCGAAGAATGATGATTGGATGTGGCTAATTTTTTGGCATTGCCTGTTGTGATGAAGGGGGAGGAATCCAGCAATGCGCTCTTTATTATGTGCAGACCTTGGTTGAGCTTCTCACTCGCTCGAGGGTGGCTACTCTATTAGCACGCTCCCGAGTCCCCCATTAGTTCTGCTCGATGAACACAGACTTCTGATTGACGAACACACATCAAGATGGTGGTTACTTAGTGTTGTGAGCTCAGCTGGGTGGTGGTTACTCAGTGTTGTGAGCTAGCTGAGGGAGCTGGTCTCTCTCTCTCTCTCTCTCTCTCTCTCTCTCTCTCTCTCTCTCTCTCTCTCTCTCTCTCTCTCTCTCTCTCTCTCTCTCTCTCTCTCTCTCTCTCTCGTGTTCGTTGTGCGATAAGTAGCACACGCAGTTGGCGATGTTTGTAAGCTACCGAGCCGACGGAGCCTGCAGATCAGCGAGTCATGGCTATGGTGTAGATGTTCTAAATTGTTCTCTTTCTCTCTCTATATCTACTACATATGGTGCACGATTGCTATTCTTCTACTCTCTCTCTCATAGAGAGATGGTGGCAGCATAGATGCATAACCGTGTCACCTGCTCTACACTAGCACTCCATCTTCGAAGCTCCTAGATGCTTCTCTACTCTCATGGTGAGTAGACAGCTGCTTTGAATGGCCCCTGACTTCACCGGCAATACGGAGTGTTGGTTAGAGTCACAAGTTTGCTTCACGTATACTAGAGGCTCAATTCAGGAAGCGGCTCCTTCCTCTTTATCCTTGGCTGATGAATCTCCTCGCACAGGAAATAGGAGTGCTCCCCTTGGCAGGAGTCCAAGCATGGATAGTTCTAGAGGTTTTGATAGCAGGCCTCGCTCTTTCTCTATCTCAGTTTGCACAAAGCTGGTGCTGTTGCAGCAACCATTGATCTTATGCCATTGTGCACGTGGAAGGGCTACGACTCTTCACTCTAGAAGCATAGATGCCATGTGTAATGTTGCAAAGGTAATTGGAAATAAAATGAAAGTGAAATAAAGTGTTACGTTGTGAAAGGTTAAAAAGTGAGTGAAACAAAGTGAAAGTGAAATGCACCCAAATGCATCCAAGGTATTTATAAACACTCTGCAGATGAAGAGATGCAAGATCCAAATATACAGAAATGACCTCCTAAAGGACCACAAAATACTGCCAAAAGACAGGGTGGGAGGGAAAATTGGGTAAAAAATGAACAAATCGATGAAGAAAATGGGTGGGAGTGTGGGCAAATGAGCAAAATGAAGCCTCAAAGAGAAAAGTGATGGCAAAATGCTTCTCCAAAATGTGTGGAGAGCAACACCACCAAACTCAAGCACCACCACCACCACCACCACCACCACCAAAATCACTACAAACACACCACCGAGACCTCCACCTAGCGCTCTGATACCATGTAGAGAGTACACGCGTGGAAGCAAAATGAAAAGAAGAGTGTACTCACAAAACAAAGAGTGTGTGTGACACAAAATGAGTAGACCATGAAATGGGTAAACTCATGTGGATTAGAAATGAGCTTGCCAAGAGCATGGAGTAGGATCCTCAAGCTTCTAACCAAATACAAATGGGGAAGAGGCCCTCCTTATATAGATTTGTGAGGGGCTCTCCAAAATACATCTCATGTGGGATAATTCCCCTGAAAGGAGAATGAATACAACTGGTAGAAGCAAATGGCAAGCTACCCAAATACAAAGGAAATACAAGGAAATGTAATGGAAATGAAATGGAAATAGAGTGACTCCAAGATACAAAAGGGAGATGCACTCTCATATTCTCAACAGAAAGTAGATGCTATTGAAAATACAAAAGAAGTTTGCTCCTCAATCATCGAGGTGAGGAGATTTCTTGGAAGACTATAAACCTATTGCCACTCCTATGGAGATAGGTTTATGATTGAGTCTTCATGATGCTAGAGATGCATTTGATGTTGTTCTCTATCAGCAAGTTGTTGGATGCTTGATTTACTTATGCATTACTCAGCCAAATATTCAGTTTGATGTCTCACAGATGAGCAAGTTTATGCATTGCCCAGGAGTCAAGCATTGGCAGGCAATTAAGCACATCTTTTGCTACTTGAGTGGTACTCAACTACTTGGATTGTTTTATCCCAAGGGGGGATCACTATCGCCAGATTTACATGCTTTTTCTAACTCTGAGTGAGCTGGTTGCTATGACACTTGTGTCCACTAGTGGTTTTTGCTTCATGCTTGGTAGCTCATGCATATCTTGGCTGAGCAAGAAGTAGCCTATTATGGCCAGTTCCAATTGTGAGGCTGAGTATAGGGCAGCTTTCATAGTGACTATTGAGTGTGTGTGGCTTAGACACCCTATGGCTGATTTGGGTGTTGGACAGTCCTCTACCACCAGCAACTTCACTGATAGTTAGAGTGCATTGGTTGTTACGAGGAACCTTGTGTTCCATGCTCGCACTAAGCACATTAAGATGCATTATCATTATGTCAAGGAGCGGTTCTCTACTAGAGAGATCAACTTGGCATATGTGCACATGCAGAAGAACATTGCAGACCTTTTCACAAAGGCTCTGCCTAGGGGGAATTTTGAAGCTTTTCGCAAAGCTTTGGGCTTACTAGGACCACCAAGGCACTTTTTTTCCCTCTTTAGGAGGTTTTTTTTCCCGACTTGTATATATGCCTATAGCCCTAACGGGTTACTTATCTTTGTACATTCTAGTGGTAATACATTCAATATTGTGTGTTGTGCTCCAAGCTTCTTCTTCTTCCTTGTGTTGTTCACGGGCTTCCGTAGACGTCTAACTCCAATAAGATGATAAAAGAAAGATGCTGGTGGCCTTGAATGTATGTAGATATTCAAAATTATGTGGCCATGTGTAAGATTTGTCAAGTGTTTTCAAATGTTAAGCATAGGGATGAATTGTATCCAATGTATCCTTTAAACATCCATTATAAATAGGTTATTGATTTGATCATGATGCCTTTAGGGATACAAGAGATGTGATACGTTGTACTCCCAAGGAAAGATTTGACAAATCATATTGAAGGGAGAGCTCTGAGAAAAAAAACCACAATTAATGTATGTAAATTTCTATTAGAAGATGAGTTCAGCAGGTTTGGGCATGTTGAAAATATAGTTCATGATCGAGGTGAGCTTGATGCTCAAGAAGTAAAGGATTTCTTTAAAAAGTATGGTATTCGACTACCAGTCACCACAACAAATAATCTAGAAGCCAATGGCAAAATTGAACATGGGCATCCTCTAATAATTAAAGCCTTGGCAAAAGCTTGCGATGAAAAAATCAAGAATTGGCCGAAGTATCTCCCCTTTGCCTTAAGGGCATATAGAATGATGTGCACAAGGACTACTAGATATATGCCAGCAAAATTAATGTACTGTCAGAATCCTATACTATTGATGGAGTCACATGCTCTAGTGTGGACCTCATGGCCCTAGAAGATGAGATGTCAAGAGAGGGTCTTCTAGTAGTGTGAATCCTTCAATTGGAAAGAGGGAGGAACCTAATAGAAGAAGTTGCACTTAAACTAAGAGCATCAAGAGAAAGTAATAAGATAGCATTTTGACAAATCCCATAGATTAAGGCCCAAGGAGATAAACCCATGCATGTGTGCACATCTCTCCTCTCCTCTCTCTCCCTCCATATCCTCCTTGCTTCTCTTGTTCTTCACAGCAAAGCCCATCAGTTTAGAACACATGCCACTCAATAGCTACAACCATGCACCTCACTCATGCATGCATAAGAACAATAGCACAAATGGAGACACTACATGTTTAGGTTTTTGTCACAGAAAGAAAATCGCTAACCTAAAAATGCACCATTTTGTAATGGTGCAAAGTATTTGAACCATAAGAATCTAATGAACCATTTGAAACGATGTGTGCACCGATGCGCCATGCAAGAAACTGAGGGGGCATACTAAGGTTCGATAGGTTGATTGGTGATGGTGATGGTGGAATGTCCTCTAAAAATAGATCTTTGTGACTCATGGGGAGAGATGGATAAATGGATAGTGCAGCCTTGTCAAAAGCAAGTGGGTGTATAGGTGGTTGGTGGTTGCATTTCCATAATAATCCAAATGCCTCATATGCTCCAATTTCTCCCCATAGGGTTCCTAAATTTTAAACAAACATGTTGTAGCTCAGTGATGAGTAGCACCTCCTTTAATGTCAATCGGGGAAGACATGAGGACGCTATGAAGACCTCGAGCAAGTGAAGGCACAAATGTGTGAGTGAGAATACACACACGCGTGCACACACGGCAAGAACAAAGAGAGTAAGACAATGGAATCACTTCTATTGCAACAAAGTTCTCATACAAGTTCAAAACTACAAGAAGCTACCCAAAAATGAGCTCTCTAGCTCTATTTATAGTTTTTGACTAGCTTTGGCCCTGTCCAGACCTAGTGTCCGACCTAGTTAAAAAATTAGGTTCCAGGACTTATTTGAGGGCTCAAACAAGGTCTAAAAAATATGAAAATTGGTAGGCAATCACTTCTAAGGCTCCCCGAGCTCTAGGACTCCTCGGCTTGCACAAAATGGAGCTACAAAAAAGGTGAAACGGTATTTACCATGATTTTCAGTGATGAGAATCACTTTTTAAATGATGTAAGGATTGAAAAAAATGATGGGTTGCCTCACTGCTAGATCTGCATGTATGCCCGTATCTACTTCTTCTCGTATGATGCCAACACTCTCCCCTCCCTAGCGTCTGTCGTCTCTGACAGACCTGTGATCGGTGGTTTGATCAATGTAGTGCTGGAGTATGCCGGTTGCCAATTCTTGTTCTTTGATTCGTAGTCCCCTGACCAGGTCTCTTTGAAGGGCATCCCAATTGACTACCCCAGGCATGTCAGGTTGTGGCATGGTGTAGAGCTCTGAATGCATTGTTTGTTCGCACGCGAATAATTGTAGCAGATGAGTTGGGCATGGCACGAACACTTCTGAGTGTGATTCCCAAAACCCCGTGGTGAACATATCATCAAAAGTTTGTTTATAGCAAGCAGGAAGATATCTGATTCTTGTGTGCCATGCATAAGCAACTCGAATACTCGAGCGTGCTCATATCATAAAGTAAATCATAATTACCATTTATGAAGCCCGGAATTGGAGGCTGGATGTTACGTACATTGCGAAAAGTCTTTAACACCACTTGCATCATGTCCAGGATTTTGAGCATCATCTGCGTAGCAACATCAGGCATGGAGTGTAGGCGTGGCATCCAATGTCTGATGGTAGCCATCATGTAGGCTACCATTGGTGTGCCTGTTGGGGGTGCGATGGAGGGGTAATTTAGCCATTGTTTGCAATTATTATTGTTCTCAACCTTTATGGCAAATGCCTTCCATGATCTTCTGCGTTGCACTGTCCCAAAGCAAGGGTTATACTTCAAATCCATGGGAGCATGATCCCATGTTCATAGCATCTCTAGATAGGTCTCAAGTAATTTTTACCTCCAGATAGGTTGGAATATGGAACCTTTTCTAGCTTCTTCCGGGATGCCTCTGGTTGGAACTGGGTTACAAAGGAAGGATACCTATTGGTGACTCTTTTGATTTCAGCATTGTAGTCTGCCAATAGCACAAAATAGGGTTTATACTGTAACTATGAGCTGGTTATTAAGCACCTAGGAGCCAGGTGCTTGAAAAATTCTGATTGGAGTATGATCTCCTCAATGGTTTTCATGGCCAGCATTTGAGTTGCTATGCGCTCGTCGTGAGTGTGGCCCATCTCTTCTACCTGCTTCATCCATGCAGGAGGGGGTTCCTCATATGTGTCCTGTCCCTCGTCATTGATTCTGCCTCCTGGAAGGGGTTGAGGCTCATAGTTTTCTTCAAATGTTTCCTCCACTAGAATGACAATAGCCTCCTCTTCTATTGGTTGATCGAGTGGAGAGGAGGGTCGTTCATATTGTAACAACTTAATCTTTAATTCTACAATTTGTTGGTGTAGCTCAAGTACATCATTGGTCGTTGAAGAGTCAGGCTCTAGTGAAGTAGCAGCATTGACCATCTCTTTAGGTTCCATTGGGTGTGGTGGGGGCACTTCAGAGCTTTGGAGTTCCTTTACCTAGTCTGTCAGTTGGTCGTGTGCTTCCAAAAGGGTCGCATAACCTTCCAATACCTACTGAATGTGTTCTGAGGGGATAGCTTGGAATTTGGCAGGATCTATAGGTGCCCCTGGGGTGTTTTCGATGGCTGCTTCTAAATTCTCTTGATTCTGTTGTTGTAGTCTTCTATTCTCTTCTTGAGCAGCTGTTAAGTGGCGGCGAAGTAAAGCCATGTTTCTTTATAATCTAGCATTGCGGGCTAGCTGATCTCTGAGTTGTTCTTCCATGGCCTTACCCGTCTCCGTATACTTGGCTTCAAGCTCTGCATTCGATTGTTGGAGGGCGGTCACCTCATGTTGTAATGTTGTATTACTCAGCTCCAAGGCCTTGACACGTGCCTGGAGGTGGGATGATAGAGTACAAAGCTCTTTATTGTTTTCTTCCAACAACGTGTATTCCTGTTTAAGCTGAGCGGCAGCTTCAAGCATGGTGTCTAGTGCCAGACTAAATGAGGTGGATGCAGAGGTGGAGGTGAGAAATGCAAGGGGTTGGGAAATGGGGAAGGGAAAGGTGGATGTGGTGCTGACAATGGGTGTATGTGGTGATGTGCATGAAGTTACTAGTGGTGATGTTGAGAAAAAAGTGGTGGTGAGTGGTCCGGTGGAGGGTGAAATGTCCATGGGATCGGACGTGATTGTGTGTGAAGTGTGAATCGTGAATACTGGAATGGTGGGTGGTGTGTTAGTGGTGACCGTGAATGTGGGGGAGGTGGGGTGGGAAAGGGACTTTCTATTATGAGTCTCAATTTGTTGAACTATATTTACAAGGTTTGCCAAAAATGGAGGTAGGGTGGTTTGTGTAGGTTTTGGGGAGGTTAGGAAGGGCTCAGTGGGTTGGAGTTGGGAAAGAGGAAATGTAGTGGTGAGGGAAATTGGGTGTGTTAATGTTTGGGTAGGGAGATGTGGCTGTCCGAGAGCTGGTTGATAAGATGGGTGGCCTAATATGGTTTGATGGGTGGCGGGATGACCTATATGAGGTTCAAAAAATGGGCAAGCAATGATAGAGGTAGGGACAGGTAAGGATGGCCAAATGGTGGTGTGCGGTATAGGTTCAGTAAGGATGGTTGTGGGTTGTTCAATGATGCTAGTGGTGAGGGGTTCGGTGGATTGGATGGGAGGTGATGGGGAAGATGGTATCTGTGTGCTGTCGTCATGTGCATCAGTGTTAGTGGGGCTGGTCATGTGCACATCTTCCTGAGCTGTGGTAGGGAGTGAGGTAGAGACTTCCATCTGAATCATTTTTCCCCTTCACGATCGTGTATCAATCCTTCGTTGATTGTATTGAGGGGTGGTACAATATACCATGGTCCGCATGGCTTCCACTATTCCACAAGTATCTGCCAAAAGATTCAATGATTCTATAAAATGAGGGTCTACATTCTCTGCCTGCAGCATCTGGCTCACTAGTGCTCTATTTGCCTCTTTTGATAACTTGTGCCTTTTTTGTACTTGCTTGATCGTTTTGTAGAGGCATTTGAGTTGTGCAGTGTAGGCAGGGGCTTCGAGGATAAGGTCTTAAGCCCGTAAAATGTGCAAATGATTGCACCTATATCTAGTTATCTCTATGCAATTTCTCGTAACTTGCTAGATTTATTTTACCCTCAAGCCACAATTTGACTAATGTGGTTCACGTTCCCGATCCTCAGTAGAATCTCTCTATTTTCCTGAGTCCAAGTCTTCTCACTTCCTTCTTTCCGATTTCTCAACCCCCAGCAGTCTCACTCAAACACACTCAAAGTCAGGAACTTATTCTACCACACACTCCATGCACTCAGACACTCGAAGTTCACATATTCACTCACTTCCTTCGTTTCCCTCGATCACTCTCCATTAGTTTTCTTATGCCTGCATTCACCAACCTATTCCCATACTCAGTCTCTGTTCACTCACTCTTTGTCTCTCTCTCAAACTCTCTAGTCTCTCTTTCTCTCACACAACTCCCTCACACCTCTTCTTATTTCTTCCCTTCTTCTCACTTTTTCGCACACACCCTCACTCTTTCCTTTCTATTGTCTACTTCCCTCTCTTGCACACACACTTCCCTTGTTCATACACACACACTTATAGACTCACACACTCTCCCTTCCTATCCACTTCCTTCCTTGCTCTCACTCACTACCTCCTTCTCTTTCCCCCTACCTCCCTCAATTTCAGCCTCGACCTCAATTCCTATCAAAGTTTCACTCTCATCCCATCGTTACTCATTTATACATTCACTAGTTTACTCACGTAACTCACAAGCACACCATTTCACGAACTCTCATGTTCACCAACACACACACCCACCTCCTCTCGTTTACACTTTCACTCATATACGCTTGCACACATCAGTTTGAAGTCAGAAACACAGAGATGAAATGGACTGAAAGTAATCAACCAGCTAGGCTAAGACTCGTTACGAACCATTCCCCACTCACCTAATGCATTTTCAAAGCGAGGAGGACATGCTTAGAGGGCACTTACAATCAACTTTCTCTCTTTCCCTATTCCCAAACTTGTGCACACCCTAACATATCATCGACCTCAGTTTTTTGAAGACTGTAACACACATTTTCACAAAGACACTGGAACCACAACCCTACTCATATGCTCAGCCACAAAATCAGTCACACACTCACTTTCCAAAATACACAATCAAACACCGTTAATTCCACACAAACCCAATAGCACATGCACTCTTGTTCCAGCTAATTCTTGTTTCCTATTCTCTTTCCTATTGTTAGCTCCTTCGTTTCACTCACCCACACACACTTGTGCTCACATACACTCACACCCGTAGTGCACACACTTGTGCATTTCCACCCACACATGCACCTACCTTCCTACCAGACCCTCTTTCATTTCTCCTTCCCCTCCAAGCCACAGTTAGCAATTGAAAATAACCTAATGCAAAGCATTAATAGACCTCATGAGCACATTGCTTTGCTGCTAAGTGTTCTTTCTTGATGACATGAACTGACCTATTCGTGCTGTCGTAATAGAAATATCGGTCCTCTGCATATCCAGCCCAACAAAGCAGATATGCCTCGAATTGGGGAAACGGGAATTCAATGTCCAAATCTTGGTTCCAAAAAAGCATACTAGCCAGTGCGCTTCCTCTATATCGTAGTCTGTCTGCAAGCTTTCAATTGATATTCCCATGCTTTCTAATGCTTGATCCGAAAAATATACGACAAGGTCAAAGAGAGCGCTCTGGTATACTTGATCATCCATCGGTCCCCTAGTCCTTAGTGATCCTGCATAGTAATATACTTGGTTTACCAGTTTCTGCGATTCTTGCAAACAGAAGGTAAACTGAATGAAAAAGTAGAGAAAGGCCTTCTTGCTTTGTTCTCGTATCCAATCGCAAATCTCTCGTAAGAGCACCCAAATCACACAAAAAAGTGATATCAGCCAAAGACTCGCTCGAAGTCCTCTTCGTGCATAATCCCTTATCGACCCTTGTACGCTCTGCTCGCTATCCTGACATTTATTCCCCTTAAACCTTGATTGGATAACTTTGTCATATTCGTCCCGAGCCAATCCCGACTCCTTTAGGCTTCCATCATTCCTACTCGTACTCTTTAAATGAAGCACTTTACTCTTTGGGCCCTTTTTTGACTCCTTTTCCAATGCATGTCCCTTCTTCAGTACGTCACATTTGGGAACTTCTGTCTCACAACTATCTTGGTTCTTTTTATCTTTACCTTTCAAGAGGTTTTCCTTCCGACCGGCTAAGTCCTTACTAGAACCCTCGTGGTCCATACACCACTTTTCTCTCCTGGATCTAGCTTTTCCCTCGTGTTCTTCCTTGCATGTATCCTTGCTCGTGGTATCTTGCATTCTCGTTGTGCCAAAAAATAACCTACCGCCTTGGTCCCCCATCTCATGGCATTTTTTATCTCAAATTTCAGAAGAGCTTTTCTTGTTCTTCAAAGAGTTTTCCTTCTTTGCCTGAGGATCAATCACCTGGCTCACTTTCTTCTCTTTCGTTGCAACACCTACTTTTACCGTCTTTCCCGTGTCCATCTTGGCTTCTTCTAGACCTAACGACAACCATGCATCACTGGTCAACATTCTTCCAATTTCATCTTCTCGTCTCGGAGTGACTTCTTTCCACTCAACCCTCGCATCACATTCTTGTACATTTGACTCCTTCGTCCTCAGCCATATATCCCCATACTCAACTTCCAAAGCTTCGGCTTTTCCCTTCATACATGCTGCTTCCATTACAGTGGTCAGTTCTAAGGCTGTCCCCCTCCTGAGGATTTTTCCTTCGAAATGATCATTAGTCCCAGCTTCCTTCGGGTCTATGTGCATCATATAGCACTCAGCCTCGCCTGTACTTGCCAACCATTCCAACAGTTCCTGATCGGAATCATCTTTATAGAATAGTGGGTTTTGATACTCTCTCATCTTTGTGTCTTGATTCTTGGAGAGTTGTAAGTTGAACCCGTCTTGAAGTAGCTTCTTGTGGGGCTCAGTGTTCAAGGCAAACCTTACTCGTGCTTTTTCTTGTTTCGCTTTCTCCTTTGTTTTTCTCTCCAATTCCTCTTCTGTTGTTGGCCTCTTGTCACTTGAGTTTGAGGAAACTTGGATTTGCACGCGATCAGACTTTGGCCCAATCGTAATGAACCCCGTGCGCCAGTCATGCACACATTTGGCTTGCACAAGCCATGGCCGTCCAAGTAGGATTGAGAAGGTCGCTTCTGACGTTCTCGGTCTGACTATCAAGTAATCGACACTAAACTCTAATCCTCCAACCACTGTGCTCACATTCTTCAAAAGACCAGCCGGTTTCACTTGAGTTTGGTCCGCCATCCTTAGGGACATTGGAGTCTCCTCCATGTGGGTTAGGCCGAGAGCCTTCATCATATATTTTGTCATTAAGTTGACTGTTGTCCCACTATCCAATTGAGCGCCTGGGATTGCATATCCCTTAATTTCAACGACCACAAAAGGAGCGTTTGAATCGATTTGGGTTTTGATGCTCTGAATAAATCCTTGGACATCTTTTTCCTGTCTCTTCTTATCTCGAGCTTTCCTCGGTTTCTTGATATATTCATTATAAAATTGCTTCCTATATGTCGGGGAACATCTTACCAAGGTGCCAATGTCCAAAGTAACTTCTATTTCGGCCAACATTTGCACAATGTCAATTTCCTCTGTGCTTTTCCATTCCTTACGACATTTTGTGGTTTTTAATCTCTCTGGGAATGGGGCAATGCCTGGCATGAACTTCTTCGTCACCGGAGGAAGTATTTCGATTTCGTCTCCGTCTTCAAATTCTCGTTGCTCAACAAGTCTCTCCACTTGCTCTTCTACCTCCCTATGCTTGGGTACCTTTTCTTTATCGGCATTTTCACTATTTTTTTCCGCATCCTTCTTCACATATTCTTGAGTCCTCGTGACCACTGCCACAATAGGATCTTTTTGTGCACTCTTGCATGGGTCAGCTTCTACAAAGTGCATGGAAGAACTAGGTCCTTCTCGAGAATCGGGTGTCCTAAACACCACTCCTATTGTAGGAATTTGTTCTTGTACTCTAGGAGTGGGATGCGCTTGGGTCTCAACATAGTTCGAGGATTCTACTTTCCCTTTTCCCTTGCCACTGTCGGCTTTCTTTTTTGGACAGTCTTCGTCAAAGTGGCCCTCTCCACTGCAGTACCTGCACATTGGAGTGTAATCAACGTGTTTCTTTTCATTTGGGCATCTAGTTTGAGTATGTCCAAAACCATGGCATCTCCAACATTGAATTGGACCAGCCCCCCTTCCCTGGGCCTGTGCTACCCTTCCAGGATAGCCACCCTCCTGACCTTGAGCACCATGCCCATAAGTCTGTCTGGTTTCCCAACGAGGTATGGGTGGGACGCTTTGAGCCAGCAGTCCTGTGTAAGGAAGCCTTTGGGTGTTTTCCGATTGTAGGGTCCGTTCTTCATAAGCCCTTTTATGATAACATTGGTCTTCTGTATGGTTCGGCCTACTACAGAAAGTGCAAAACCGTCTAGGTGGTGGTCTATCCACAAATACTCTTGAAACTGTGGGGCACTCCGAAGCCAGATGACCATAGCCATGGCACTTCCCGCACCATGTGTTGGACCTAAACACGTCCTGATTAGGGTCTGAGGTTGTCTCATGTTTCACAGTGTATGTTTCTTGGGTGAGTGTGGCAGCTTTTACTGCTTGAGTGACCAACTCTAATATTCGCTCCTCTATCAATGCGGGTTTAACCTCGCATGGCGTATTGGTCGTAGCTACAAAGGCCGGAGTGGTCAATGTAGGGCCTCCCTGGCCAAGATTTCTTATTGGTGCGCTCCCTAGTCCTTCTGTTGGCTCGTATAGGAGCTCTATCCTCCTCTGTTGACCCAATTGCACTTCCTCCCATACCCTAGCTTGCTCTTTGGCAGCTATCAAATTGGTGGGCCGCATAAGGCTTATATGTTGCTGTGTAGTGGGATCCCTAAATCCTGCTATAAACCTCCTCTTTAGTGTTTCGTCATTTGGGGCATTTACACCCATCTTCCTTACCAACGTCTCCATTCTCTGGATATAATGGTCTATGCTTTCATTTACCCCTTGCCGCAGGTAGTCCATTTGTTGGGCAAGGCGATCTTGAAACCCCTGTCTTTGGAATTTTGCCAAAAAGCATCTTTTAGCATTTGATACGTCCCTCTCTCCTAAGGTGTCAAATTCCCATACCAGTTTGTTGCCTCGTCTCGGAGGGTTGCTGGAAAAATTCTTAATCTCTGCCCTTGGTCTACGACTTCATTTGCCTCGCAGGTCACTTCAAAAAGCTGAATGAAATTGTCTGGGTCCTCATCCTAGAGGCTTGAAAATCTTGGGAAGTCTCCCAGATGTACCGGAATTCGATAAGCCATCTCAAACAAAGGGGTGATATCAATGTCACTTCTTTCCCAGAAGTTCAGAGCCCTTGGTTTCAAGACTCCCTCGAGTCTCCTCACTTGAGTGGCTACTCTTCTCCGATAATACCTTCTTTCTTCTAACTCCTTCCGACTACTCGAAGATGTTTCGTATGACTCCTGCCTACGCCTTTCTTGAGCTTCAGCCCTTTGAACGGCTCGCTCTTCTCTCTCCGTTCTAGTTCTTCTTGAGGAAGAACTTTCTTCGCTCATGTACTAGTCACTGGGTCATAGAGCTCAGCCAACTTGTGGCGCTAGGCGAACCTATGGCATTCTCTCGTAGAGACGTACCAAGCTCATCCCCAGTAGGATCGCCAAAATGGATAAGGTCTTAAGCCTGTAAAATGTGCAAATGATTGCACCTATATCTAGCTATCTCTATGCAATTTCTCGTAACTTGCTAGATTTATTTTACCCTCAAGCCACAATTTGACTAATGTGGTTCACGTTCCCGATCCTCAGTAGAATCTCTCTATTTTCCTGAGTCCAAGTCTTCTCACTTCCTTCTTTCCGATTTCTCAACCCCCAGCAGTCTCACTCAAACACACTCAAAGTTAGGAACTTATTCTACCACACACTCCATGCACTCAGACACTCGAAAGTAGACAAGTTCACATATTCACTCACTTCCTTCGTTTCCCTCGATCACTCTCCGTTAGTTTTCTTATGCCTGCATTCACCAATCTATTCCCATACTCACTCTCTGTTCACTCACTCTTTGTCTCTCTCTCAAACTCTCTCTCTCTTTCTCTCACACAACTCCCTCACACCTCTTCTTATTTCTTCCCTTCTTCTCACTTTTTTGCACACACCCTCACTCTTTCATTTCTACTTTCTTCTTCCCTCTCTTGCACACACACTTCCCTTGTTCATACACACACACACTTATAGACTCACACACTCTCCCTTCCTATCCACTTCCTTCCTTGCTCTCACTTACTACCTCCTTCTCTTTCCCCCTACCTCCCTCAATTTCAGCCTCAACCTCAATTCCTATCAAAGTTTCACTCTCAACCCATCGTTACTCATTCATACATTCACTAGTTCACTCACATAACTCACAAGCACACCATTTCACGAACTCTCACGTTCACCAACACACACACCCACATCCTCTCGTTTACACTTTCGCTCATATACGCTTGCACGCATCAGTTTGAAGTCAAAAACACAGAGATGAAATGGACTGAAAGTAATCAACCAGCTAGGCTAAGACTCATTACAAACTATTCCCCACTCACCTAATGCATTTTCAAAGCGAGGAGGACATGCTTAGAGGGCACTCACAATCAACTTTCTCTCTTTCCCTATTCCCAAACTTGTGCACACCCTAACATATCATCGACCTCAGTTTTTTGAAGACTGTAACACACATTTCGCAAAGACACTGGAATCACAACCCTACTCATATGCTCAGCCACAAAATTAGTCACACACTCACTTTCCAAAATACACACTCAAACACGGTTAATTCCACACAAGCCCAACAACACATGCACTCTCGTTCCAGCTAATTCTTGTTTCCTATTCTCTTTCCTACTATTAGCTCCTTCGTTTCACTCACCCACACACACTTGTGCTCACATACACTCACACCCGTAGTGCACACACTTGTGCATTTCCACCCACACATGCACCTACCTTCCTACCAGACCCTCTTTCATTTCTCCTTCCCCTCCAAGCCACAGTTAGCAATTAAAATAACCTAATGCAAAGCATTAATAGACCTCATGAGCACATTGCTTTGCTGCTAAGCGTTCTTTCTTGATGACATGAACTGACCTATGGCATCTCCACATTATTGAAGTGTATCGTTCACACCACTAAGTCCCTCACGAATAATGCACACCTAGTTATAGTTGATGGAAGTGAACCTCAATTCGCAGAGGGAATCCAAAAGTTAACACAAACAACAAGATTGTTATGACCAGGTCCTTCACAAAAAATGAACAACTATCTCCGTATGAAGGTCCACGTAGGGTTCAGCAGTGTTCATCACTGTTTCGAGTGCACATTTAGAGAGTAAACTATCCACCTAAAGACTTCTTTTCAAAAGCAAGACAACAGAGGTTTAATAAAAAAGATTGGAAGTTTTAATGAAAGTTCCATGAGTCGCTCTTGTGCACTTTGATGGCCTTGATGCAAAGATACAACAGCAACATGACATCGTATACAAATGGTTTTTCCTTCTGAAAACAAATTTCTGAATGGAGCAAAATCTCTACATCGTTCAAGCAAACATGGTGCAGCACCAACCATACTCTTCCTATTCTGTCCTTAAGAAAATCTGAGGCCACTGTTGCATCGGCTATATCAGCCTGAATGATTTTTAACAACGATGGTTTAAGACATAGATGAGCACATTTTCTGACTAGTAGAATTACCGTTCAAACTTTTTATGGAGAATCAGCTTACTCCCCTTGGTTGAGATGCGATTTCCTTTTGTGTCCTGAAATGCCCACACCTGGCAGATCTCTGATATTTCCCACCCTTCTGAGGCAAACCAAACAGATACCACCCCCCTGCTTCAGTCTTGCATGAACCTCTCACTTACTCTGGTGCCTTACTCTCTTCTCAGAATAAAAAGAAACCCCTCACTGTTCTATGATAATCGAGCAACTAGCCAACCAACCTCCTTGCCAAGGAGGTGGCAATTTTTATAAACTGGGAAGGGGGAGAGGTCAGATTTCTGTTGACCACACGTGGGACTCCAGAAGCCTTGGGTGCACGTGGAGGTTTGGGGATTGCAGGAGTGGGTGTCAGGGTAGAGGGAGAGTGGGGGAAGGAGTGGTGGACACAGGATTTGACTAGGGCAGGTACAAGGTCTGACAAGTCAGGGCAGAGGGGAGTGGTGGACAATGGCAGAGGGGAGTGGTGAAGGAGAGTGGTTGGTACAAGTTCTGACAAAAGTTAGAAAGAGAAGCGGGAGGATTCTGACAAGGGTGAGTGGGGCAACTTCCTAAAATTTCGGATATGCCCAGCTCTGTGAGAGGAGATTTCACTATTTTGAGTAAGAACCCCCCGGCTCCTGGGTATTGATGCTTTGGGCCACTTGTGGCAGCTCCCCCCCATGTGCCAATGTTGCACTACCAAGATCCAGTAGAAGTCGCCCCAACTGTTAACTCTGCATGAACAACAATCAGTGGATAAAGCAACTCAACCACAGCATCCCGGACTCCTTTCATAGCTGGTGCAGCTCCCCACTGAAGTCCATCCTCGAGGGAGAATAACCAGCCCTAGGAACATTGAAGATTATTCTTATGTACAAGTGACCACCATCCTGCTGGCTAGTAACACTCTTCACAGTGACTATGTGGAAGGGAACCATCAAACCACACACAGGAAGCAAAATTGACTCATTCTTTTGATCTACTTGAATCATTAATTCCTTAGAGTAAGGGATATCATCAACATTTCTGTAAGCAATCAGATCTCCAGTAGTTTTCAAAACACCTTGCCGATCTCCATTGCCTACACCTCCTGCAGCCAATCTTCTAGCAGTTTCCTCATTCTTCTGTCGGGCAAGTTTTGCTTGATGCTGCCTGTGAACTTCCTTCTTTGTCATCTCTTGGTTGTCAGATCGTAAAGTTGCTTTTATGTATGGGGTATCAGATCCATTACTAGATGGAAGTTTTGGTTTTGGCTTCTCTTGCTCTTCCCCTTCATCATCTTTGAAAGAGTAAGCAATGTCATCAAAAGCTTTTGAGCAACTTGAGGTTGCACTTTCGGGACCCTTTTCCTTTATAACTACTGTGTCTTCCAAGAGCAAAGGAAAATTCCTCGTCTTTGAATTATATGAATTCTGAGCCTGCAAATTTTGCAGGCCCAGATTAACATTGAAGACCATGCCCACTTTAATAATCCTGTCGTTATTAGAATTAAGGATCATACCAGATTCCCTAAACTCAATCCCAATACCTGTGCCTGTAGTTTTGGTAAGGTAAAGAAGAAATTCTGGCCCATCCTTTTCAAAGACATCCATCACTGCTTTGTAAGCTGCTGATGCAATATTACCAGGCTTCAAGGCACTAATGGCAGCTTCATGGGCCTTGTGGAGTACCTTGTGGCAGTGCTGCATGCATTTGCTCTCCCATTTTCCACATCCTTGTCCTTTCCATCCTCCTCATTGGAAATGCAGGGAGCCCCTCCTTTTCCTGGGAGCGACGCCCAGCCAAGACAATCACTGCATATTTCATTTCCTGAAGCAACATCCTCATAGCATTCATAAAGAATGTCCATGAATGGATAATATGATGTGTTGTATGCAGCCTCAAAATCCATTTTTTCCTGCTCATCCAGTGCATTGTAAACTGCTAACATTCTTTTTGTGGATATGCTCTTTGAAATGACACCAGGGATGCATTTGACAGTACTATGATAGGCATCATGGTCAGATATTCCTGCCTCAGTGCATCTCCTGAATAATGCCTCGACTGATCCATGTACAGCACCGAGCAGAATTCTTCTTTCACCATAATTATCACTTCTATATTTATCTTCCAATGTTGTGGCAATCGTGACTAGTGACCATACGGCAATAGAACAACCCAAGGCAACATCTGTGGTTCGTCTATCAATATCCTGATGTATAGCAAAACTGGAATTTATTCCTGCTCCATTTATTTTCTTTCCTTGCACATACAGTCTTCTCATAGAGGACCCATACCTTTGGGACACACTGCAATCACACTAATGTTTCTTCTGAACTCTTCACCCACCGACTGTAGATGTTCAAGTAAAAAGCTGTGAAATAACCCTAGGTAAGCCTTTGGCTTTATGGCAGCAAAAATCTGTTTGTAGTTATCTACCTGTGATGCATCAGAAATTAGCAGAAGCACCAAATCACTCTCTGCAATGGTTTCAAAAACATTTCTCTAAATATCAGACTCCTCCGTAAAGCCAGCTTTTCTAGCCTCCATAATTGACTTGGATTCTTTCTGCAAGCCAATCTTCACTTTGATATCTGACTTGGCTTGACCCAGAGAATCATGCCAGATCTGGGCTAGAGCGGGGCCTGAGAACCCCAGCCAATAACCCCAATTTTCCTGATGCCTTGAAATGCTTGGGGGAGTCGAGGGAAGAAAATCTCTTCCATCCCTGATAGGGCTTGTCTTTCTTCCTGATGGTCCCAGACTTCAATGATGGCAGCTTCTCATCATCCCGTAAAAGTTCCCCATCCTCTGGATCCATTGGAGGTCGAACTTTTAAAGCATTGTAAATGCTGACATCCAGCAAGTCTAAGGGGATCCCAAGATCAGAATCCACCAGCAACCTGTGCTTTAATGTTCTCTATAAAGAATTGATGATATATTTACAGTAACGGTCCTTGTCATTATCGACTTGCAGCTAATTTTTGGAGGGCCTGGCACTTTGTTGAACAAACTTGATACGCCTGGAAGATGCAACCAGAGAGGCAGATCCACTTTGTGTGGATGGTGGGACAGCATGAAGATTTTGGGAGGATGTTACGTATGAACTGGAGGGTGGCGAAGCAGTGGATGGCAATTGAGATGCTACAGAAGGTGGAAAATACGGATTGTGCATACCATCTTGGTATGCACGACTTGCTGAACTGTTAGTGTGGAGGGCATAAGTAATTCCGTGATGTGATGTTGGTTGCAATGGAGGAGGAGGTGGAGGAGGAGGTCCCTGATTCTGTTTGTATGTTCCAAGAGGCCCTGAATTCGGATGAAATGAAGACGCCATGGTTAAACCACTCCCTGCTATATTCTAACCTGCACCGGCATGGCATGCATAAGGCTTAAATCATCTCAATAGCTGCGGTTGCGATCGAATCAAGAACAACTCAACCGACCACACAGATCAGCACGCCAGAGCGTGGTGAGCTTCTACTTCCACAACGCTGAAACCCGAAGGATAGTCCTCCTCAGGATGCCCTCCACACTTCTGTGACTCTGCTTCGCCCAAAAACGCCCAACAACAGTCGGCGAGTCGGCCTCCTTCTTTTCCTCGTTACTCAAACGACCCCCTCCACCTCCTGCACTCGACTCTTCTGCTGCCCACATGCACATGCAACAAACCCCCCGACTACCTCTGCCCCTTTCCTCCTTGCATGACGAGAGAGGCCGATAGGCCCGCAAGTGAGGGAGGAACAGAGTACGATCCCCCCCAAAGGCATCCTGCAAGCGAGACCCCTTCATACAACCCACCAGCCATGGTACAAAAGTATCCGAGTGTGGCTTGCAAAGCGTTCTTTCAGATGACTCGACTGAAATCCCAGTTCCGAATTTCTTCAAAAATATAAAAATACGAGCTCACAGGACCGAACAATTTATTACACCCCAAAAGGCATCCTTCACTTGGAAAATATGAGAAGTGATCTCGATCAAAAAGCTTTCCCGCTCTCCTTTGTCCCATTCAGTAAAGGTGGCAGCAAGTTCTTCATTGCTCAAATGCCCAATGTTATGAAGAATGTCAATACAACCGTCAACAATTCTGTAAGTATTTAAAAAAACATTTTTGACAACTTTAGTTCCATATTCAACATGCTACTAGACCTCCTAATCCACACAACCTTCCTGTGTAACACTTCCTCCTCAGTCTCCTCTGATTCATTTCCCTGTGCCTCTTCTTGATCCTGTGTGCCTTCAGCGTGAGTATGTTGTGCCTCATCTTCCCAATGTACCCTTCTTGCATCACTCTGTGGCTGTCCTCTCTGGGATGATGATCCGGGGCCGTCAATGTCTGAGAAGAACTCACTCTCAGATAACTGTGTTGTTTGCAAGAAGCTCTCGAAGTCAAAGGATGTATCTTCTGCCAATGTAGCCATTGAGGCAAACTCAGCATCCGTGGGTAGTGGAGGGGATGATGGAGTGGGTTGTACCACACCCTCTGATTGTGGTCGTTGGAGATGGATCGTGAATGGGGCCACCTGTGCTTCTTCTCTAGGGGAGATTTTTGTGGTGGACTCATGAGGAATTAGCACATGGGAAAGAGATCCATGCATTCTTTTAGTTGGTTGAACCCCTGGTTTTTGCCCCTGGAAGAACTGTAGCTGGGAGTATTTAAGTGCCCGTGCAATCGGCACATCGTAAGCGAGGCATCTGTATATAATTCTTGCAATGGCACAACAACCATGCAAAGTAGGCTTCCTTACTCCTCGTTTTCCTACTTCATATAATTGGTCCAGGATCCACACCGGCATCTTAATAGGTAGACTCCCGGTCTCTGCCAGGTATAGTCCATACCAAATCTTTTTGAGGCTGAGTGAATCGATCTTGAGCCGGAAATGCGAAATGTTGAAGGCACATTCTCAACGGTATGGCAATGTTCGGGGTGAGGGCACACATCTCTTTCAACTCCTTGAGTTTACTGTTCTTCATAGACTCCGGTATCAAAGGATCTCGATCGGAGGGTACATGGGTGTCATACATCTGAAGGGCTTCCCTGATTAAAGGTATGTTCAACTCAAACTTTTTCATTTCCTCCTAGTTTGATAGAGAGGGCACCAGGAATGTGCCTGACTGATCTTTATCTCCTGTCACTTTCAGAGTTGCAATCAAGTAATAGCACCTAAGGAAATCAGGTTTTGGCAGAGATGCACTAAAATAATCCTGTAACCCCGCTTTCTGCCAAATAGCTTGAAGAGGAGCTACATTTTGTAATGCTTCAAATTCTCGTGAGAAGAACTAAAAGGTCCACCAAACTCCTCCGAATTCCAACTTGGACTCCCATATGTGGTCCGCATCTCCCAAATCTCCTGGCATCTCATTGAACCAATGAGAATGTCCTTTCACTCTTTCTGTTAGGCCACTTGGTGGATCTGAGATGGGAATTCTTCACACATTCAGAAACTCTTCAGGCCTCACTGTCAGTGGGACCTCCATCGGCATGGTATCCCAATTCATTTGAGTACTCGTGCCTACCTAGGAGCTCATGCCTGCTGCTGCAACCATGAGACTTCTGATGCTTATCTGCTATAAGAAGAAGGGCATATTAGTGCTGCATAGGAAACAAGATGTAATGGTGTTCCCTCCACAATACTATCATGACAATCCAGATGGTTAGTGGTTAGAGGTGAAGTGTTTGTGATAGATGTGAGTGGTGGTTAATGGTTAGTGTCATCCTAGGTGCATACTTTGGATATGCAATGTACTGAGAATGCACCTACATCAGAGTGGATGGATTTACAAAATTGGGTCTGGGGGTTTGATACAGGGTTTAAGTCTCCAAACTTTGATTGAGGATTCATAGCTCTTAGAGCTAATGACAGGTAAAGATTTATGAACTAGATTGTGTTGGATTCGGGACCTTTTGGGTACCCATTTCCAGAAATTTCTAGGTTTGACCAAAGGTGTAATAGTGTGAGGTGTAGGTATCTTTCCTGAACTGTTTACCAAGAGTACTAGTGAGTGTTGATCTATGCTAGTGACTAGAGGTGAAGCTATTTGAGCTCGTAAGCAGGCCTTGGACACCCACATCTTTCTAGCAGTGGGGATAGCCTTCATTGACCGCTTAGGGACCCAAATAGAAAGGGTGTGTCTAGAGTGTTGCCTAGGGAACTCCTTTGTTTTAGTCCTTGATGGTGTGGCTCGCTTGATGCTTTTCTGAGAATCTATCTCTAGAGTTGTGGTTTTGTCCCCTTTACGTATCCAGATCTGCTTCATGCCACGAGGTACTTCATATTGCCCAAGTTGGTGCACATGCTTCTTGATCATCGATCTCCTTAGTGTCGTGTGTTGCTCAGCTTGTCTTTCTCGAATCTTCTTTGGAACAAATGGGAACTCCTCATTGACTTCTGTTCCTTTGTCAAGAGTGACAATCTTCTGCACCATAGAACTTTGGACAATAATAGCATGGTTATCGTCAAGTGGGTTCCTGGAGGGACCAGGAGTTGGTGCCTGTTCTAATGGTTTGAGTGATTGATTTTCTAATTCAATCGTAAGACAGCTTTGGCCTGCCCAAGCCTGAAGAAGTCCACTTATTAGGTTGAGGTTGACTGTGTGATCATAGATCCAGTCTTGGCCCAAAACAAGAGGTTCGGTAAGATCCTCGTCTTCACATACTAGCACTTTTGCTGGCATGAGGACCTCTTGAATGTAGAGGGGAAGTTCCACCTCTCCCATGCAAGGGGTTTCAACTCCTCCCAGCCTTATGAGATATGCCTCAATAGGTTTGACCTTCAATTCCAATTTTGGCAGTAAGAGAGCCGAACTGCACTAGTGGCTGCTCCTGAATCAATTAAAGCTCTCACTGTCCTTGTACTCTCTCCTTGTTCTACTTCTAGGGTCACAAAAGGTCGGCGATCAACTATCCTGTGGGTCCGTTCACCTGAGGCCTCGCACATGGCCATGTGATAACCTAAAACTTCTTGAGAGTCAGGCATGGGCTGATCTCTACCTTGTCTTCTCAATTTCATTCGTTTGATGCGTTCTAAAGCTTCTGTCTGTGCTTCCTCTCGAATTCGTTTTTCTTCTTCCTTACGTTTCTTGGCAGTGTTGAGTCAATTTAGCATCTCTTCAGTCAGGGGTTCTTGATATAACTTGACTCTGCATCCGCTTATGTAGCTAGGGAGAACATCGCCTTCTAGAGTGGCTAATTGTACTGCTCCACTTGTGAAGATTCTATTGATTATCATAGGTCCATAGCCTCTCTTCTCTAATTTCCGTGCATGTTGCTTCAAGGTGTAGACCAAAACTAGGTCTCCTACTTTTAAACCCTTATCCTTCACATGTGCGTCGAAATATGCTTTTTGCCTCTTCTTGGCTGTGTATATTCCTGCTGCCACTCTCAATCATGTTTCACCTGATCGTTCAAGATCAAAGATTCTAGAGGAGAGCTCATGACCTATCCACTCATGCTATTGTGCTACTTTCAATGTAGGTATCAAGAAGTCCAATGGTAGCAGTGCATTTTGGCCAAATACCATTTGAAAGGGAGTGGCTTGGAGTACCGTTTTATAGGCAACTCGGTATGCCCAAACAACATGGTGTAGCTGTTTGTCCCAATCAGAGCGTTTATTATTCACTAGTTCGGTCAATACATTGCATAGAATCTTATTTGTGCTTTCAGCCTAGCCATTAGCTTGTGGATGATAGGGGGCAGACTTCTTATGTATCACCAAGAATTCTTGGAGAAGGTTTTCTATGACTTCATTCAAGAAGTGTGTGCCTCTATCACTCACTAATTCTATTAGCAATCCGTATCTAGTGAACACATTTTCAAATAAGAACCTTGTTGTTGTTTGAGCATCATTCTGCGTAGTGGCTTTCACTTCTACCCACTTGGTTAGATAGTATGTGGCCACAATGATATACTCAGCATGTGAACCCTTAGCTGGGGGATTAATAGGACCAACAAAGTCTATTCCCCACTTAGAGAATGCACATCCATCCATCATAGGTTTCAATGGCATCTCATCCTTGCGTATAGGATACTGAGTCCGTTGACAAACCTCACACCTCTTCACATAGGTATGTGCATCCATGTGAAGGGTGGGCCACCAAACTCCTACAAATAGTATTGCCTTGATCACTCGATCTGGATCAAAGTGTCCTCCTGCTACACCTTGGTGATCAGTCTCTAATATCTTGAGGTATTCGCTCTCATGGATGCACAGTCTTAGGTAACCATCTTTACCACGTTTGTATAAATTATCACCAATGATTGCATAATCTAAGGCTTCTTGTTCCAAACTCCTTTGTCTAGCCAAAGTCATATCTTGAGGGAATGTTTTTGTCCTCAGAAAGGCTACTAATGGTTCACTCCACTCTAGTACTAAAGATATTCGATAAAGAGTAGCATGTTCCACTGGTGGTTTACTGCGACAGATTGGGCATTCTTTGCACATTCTATGGACATCAACTTCCATAGTTGGTCAATGCACTCCTAGTCTCCTTAGTGTCTGTAGGGTTCGTTGTTTTGAGTAGTGTTGCTCTAATGCACCTATATGTGCTAATTGCAACCATTTAGCGTACTCGTCCTCTTCCACACAACAGGCTAATACTCCTTGCTCCGTATGTTTGTACATACTTTTGAGCTTTTATTATCTCTCTATCTTCTGTGTGTATTACCGGGTGATTGGGCCCGTATGTCAGTACTGGCACTAATGGCTTAGCCCACTGAGGTACAACCTCCAAATTAAACAAGTAAGCATCAGGTAAGTCATCTGACACTCCTTGTGGGGCCTCTCTTGATGTGAGCCTTGAGAGATTATCTGCTCTCAGGTGGGTCTTGCCTTTCCTCACCACAACCTCAAAGTCGTATTCCATTAGTAAGAGGAACCATCTTACTAATCTACCTGTATTGCATGGCTTGTTTACCAGGTATAGTAGAGCTTGGTGATCCGTAAAAAATTTAAACTTATTTGCAAGCAAATAGTGTCTAAACTTTTTAACAGCATATACTATGCCTAATCCTTCTCGTTCAGTGGTAGTATAATTTCGTTCAGCTGCATTCAATTGTCTACTTGCATAGGCAATTGGAAGATCCATATTACCTTCACCAGTGGGTTGTGCAAGTACACATCCAATAGCATAATTGGAGGCATCCACATGAACATGGAACGGCTTGTTCCAATCTGGTGTGGTCAAGATTGGTGCTGAACATAATCTTCGTTTAAGCTCATTGAAGGAATTCTCACATTCATCAGTCCACTCAAAGTTAGTCAAAAGTCCGTACATGGGCTTTGCAATGACAGCATACATGTGAATAAATCGGCGGTAGTAACCACAATGCCCCATGAAAGCTTGCACTTCTTTGACATTCTTTGGCCTAGGTAACTCTGCAATCGCTCTCACTTTCTCCTCGTCTGTGGATATGCCATTCTTTGACGCTATGTGTCCTAGAATCTTACCTTGCCTGACCATGAAAAAACACTTTTCTGGATTCATGCAAACTTGATACTCTCTACATTTGTCAAAGATTTGCTTGAGTTCAGGTATATGTGTTTGTCTAAGGTTGGAATGAGCACAAAGATCATCAACATAAACTTCCAAATTCTTCCTCAGGAACTCTTTAAACACGTGGCACATCAGCCTCTGAAAAGTGGCTGGCGCGTTGGTAAGACCAAATGGCATTACTCGAAAGGCAAATATGCCCCACTCTGTGGCAAAAGCCGTCTTATGATTATCTTCTAGTGCAAATGGCCACTTGATTGTAGCCAGAGAACCCATCTAGGAAGTTGTATACTTCCTTGCCTGCTATCCTTTATAATAGATGCTCAGTGATAGGAAGCGGATAACTATCCCTGATAGTGGCTGCGTTAACCTTCTTCAAGTTAATGCATACACGTAATTTTCCATTCTTTTTGGGCACCACTACAATGGGGGATACCCATTCAGTGTGCTCAATTTCATAGATAAATCGAGCTTCAACCAAGTGATCTATCTCTTCTTTGATCTTGGCAGCATAGTTATCATTGTATGTCTATGGCTTTTGTTTAGAGGGCTTGGCCTCTAAGGTCATGGGGATCGTGTGTGAGCATATGTCAGGGTCTACACCTTTCAGGTCCTTGTAGCTCCAAGCGAATACATCTCTGTACTCTCTTAGCAAAGCTATCAACTCTTGCTCTTCTTCTTCCGTCAGGTCATGCCCAATGTAGGTGCATCTTTGTTCTCCCTCTTCTATGGCTACAACTATCTTCTTAGTGGTTTCTTTGTTATCATAGGCCTCTCCTACTTGTGCCTCACATTTAGGCATTCTTATCATGACTCTCCTATCATCTATCTCATATTTTTTAAAGTTTTTGGGAACCTCAAACAAAGACTCTTCCTCTCTTGGTATGATTTCTCTCTTCTTCCTTTTCCTACCTTCACTTCTGGCAGTCACTTCTGTGGTTAACCTTACATCCTTTGTGAGCTCTCCATGTTTCTGAGGGTGAACTTCTACCTCATAGAAGTATTCTTCATCTGATGCAAAAGGTGAGTCCATAATGATTGACTCTAGATCAGAGTCACTTGCATCCTCAAATGCATCAGGGCTAGGTTCACATTCTTCTAAAATTGATTCTCCCATGATTGGCTCTATGGAGAAGACTGAAATGTCATAGCCATCCTCGTCACAGTGGGGTGTCCATTGTTCTTCATTGATGGCTACATCCATTGTTGCTAAAATCTCTGCCCAGCCATGAGGTTCGAATTCTTCATCAGGGAATACGATAGGTGCATAGGCTGGGTCTTGAACCAATCTATGAGTTTCCTTCGCACCTATCTCTCGGGCTTTTTCTCTCATCTCCTCTTCTACTGCAACTTTACACATCCACAAGTGGGTGTCTTCATGCATCCATGAGGATCATGATCCTATGGAGTGCACAGACTCCGTGTCATCCTTGGCTCTATGAATGGGATTCCATTGAATAGGTGGTACGTCTCTATGAGAGTAATCCTTGAGATTGACTTTGGTTGTAACACCTAGGTGTTGCAAATACAATGAATTGGTTCCCCAATCCTATACCACTTGCAATTGCCGCATAAATGGCCTTCCCAAAATCATCTCGTAGGCTTGGTTTTTGCTAAAGTCGCATATAGCAAAAGTATGCTCGAACTCAATACCACATGTAGTGAGAGTTATTCCTTCTAGCAATCCTAAGGGCCTCTCAATATGACCATCGGCCATCTGCAATTTCATTCTCGTTGGTCTGAGTGCTGGCCTACCCCAACACTTGCATAGGGAAGTGGTAGCAATTGCAACTCCTGCACCTGAGTCCAAAATTGCCTTGGTTGTGTATCCCTGATGGGTAACTAGGAGATAGGTATTTCCTTCTTCTCCTTCACTCATGTCTCCTATCTTATCCAATGGTATTTCTGGCACTGTTCTATGAGATCCTACCTGGGAACGTGATTTCGCTACGTTTGGCACTTTTTTGGCTACATGTTTCCACAATACAGGCTTAACCTTGAGTGGCTCTTCTAAAGTGAGGTTGCACTGCACTTTAGTGTTCTTTACTACCTCCATATTCCTAGGTATGATCGAATCTTGATTTCTTATCATGACCGTGGGTGCTCTCATGCAAGCAGATTAACCGTGAGTGGCTCTTCTAGAGTGAGGTTGCACTGCACGTTAGTGTTCTTTACTACCTCCATATTCCTAGGTATGATCGAATCTTGATTTCTTATCATGACCATGGGTGCTCTTCATGCTCTCGTCCTTTTCTTGGTTATACTCTCTGTCTCACTAACCTCAGAACTCTTTTCCTACCCTACTCCTTGAGTTTGTTGCAAGGCTTGAGCTCTAGTGACCACATGCACTGGGGTAGTGGAAGTTACACTTCCTGTAGATTCTAGTACTAGTCCAATGACGTTGATAGGAGTGATTTTTGGAAGGTTATTGGGGTTCTTCGGGCAATCTTGTAAGAGATGCTCTTTTCCGCAATCTTGACAGAAACCCTGAATTGTCACTGGTTGGGGTTGTGTAGGGGCAGGCAGTGGACAATCACGTATGAGGTGATCTCCCTGACATCTGAAGCATGGTCCTCTAGGAAATGGGGGTCGTAATTGCCTAGGTTGAGGCCTAGAGTTGGGGTTTGTGTACATGACATTTGCATACTCAGACTCCCCACTAGGTTCACTCGGGTCCTCATAATAGTATGACTCGTCATGTTGAGGTGACTGCATGTAATAAGCCTGCGGGCTTTCAATGTGAGTAGAGTCAAAACTATGATCACCGAGATCACTTTCAGAAAGCAATGGTGTCACTGGCACTATGGCTCTATTCAGATTCTCTTCTGCAGCTGTGTACTTTACTGGAATCACATTGGTTGGAGCAGGGGGTTGTTGCACTAACACGGGTTGAGGCCTTTGTTGGGTTTGATAGGGTTGTTGTGGTCTACCATATTGTTGAGGTGGGTACTGGTTCTAGTATCTTCCTTGTTGAGGGTACGTTTGCCTAACTGCTTGCTTATTGTATGGGCAATCTTGCGCAGTGTGATTGGTATACCTTCGTTCTATGGTGCAGTACTGGCTATTAGGATTCACTTGGGGTTGACCCATAATGGGACATACATTCGCCATATGGTCACCACCACAAGTATAACATCTCCTCACTGGGGCAAATCTAGGGATTTGTTTGCTAGAGACACCTAGTTTTTGAGCTACCCTCTCTGCAAGTTCCTCAATAGATGTGGACTCACCAGACGTAAGACTGCTAGAGCTATCCGAATCCTTGTAGATTTTTGATAGCTCCAACTCCTCGCCTAGATTATCCTCAATGCCTATGCACATGCACACGCATTCTTCTATAGTTCTGGGGTCCTTCAGATACACATATGACTTGAGCTTGGTGCTCAACAATCCATCTAAGAACAAAGCCACTTGCTTGGCTGGTGTGGGTAACTCAGGCATTGGGCACCTCTCTAGGTATTGCCTAAACCGTCTTCCTGCTAGTCTGACTGTCTCTTGAGGTGTTTGCTTAAAGCTATGAATCAGGGAGGAGGTATTATGCCGTATGCCACTCTTAGAGAACTCAGTGACGAAAGCCTCTAAAAGTTGGTCTATGCTCCTAAATTGCCTCTCATTCATGGGTTGAAACCATGTAAGGGCAGTGTTCCTAAGGGTTAGACCAAAAGCATTATATTGCGTGAATAGGTCCTCCACTTATTTAGCTCTCAAGACTTGTCTAAATTCAGCTACATGATCGTATGGTTCTCCTGTGCCATCAAAATAGTTCTTCATGGACTTCACCAGCTGAGTTGGCCTCAGGGTCCTAGTGTGCTCTCTCGGCCTTGGCAAAGGGAAATCATCAGCATTTCTTTGGTTCCTTGGGGCTCTAGGCCTCTCGGTTTCGTTTCTATCCGTTTTTGTTCTCATCCTTTCTCTTCCCAAGGGGTTGGCAAAGCTTACCTCAGGTCTGTCTCTACTTCTATCTCTTTGAGCTCCATGAGCTTGGGAGGTCCCAACTCCTTGGTGGCTGTTGGACACATTGGACCGAGGTTGGGGAAAAAAAAATTCACCCTTCCAAGTGTAAGCATGCCTCCCATGCTCTGAGACCACGAAGATCCTTTCTAATGTATTGTCTAAGTGGGTCACTTTGCCTAGGTTATCAGGGTCTTTAAACTCATAAATTGTGAGAGACCCTACTTCATGAGGCTGGGCAGGCTTATACCTCCAAAAAGCCTCATCGGTTTCTCGGTTTAACAGCAAATCTATGCTTTTATTATCTTGGGGAATCCACTCTGGAGTCATGATTCTAGTCAAGACTGATTTACCATGGGGAGTCCTCGGCTCTCTCTCTAAATTCCCTTGCTCTATGTCACCCATGCCAGTCTCTGCGATCACATTCCCAAACTCGTTTGTTCTATCTGGAAGGGTGGTGACTACATAAATAGTCCCTTCTTTATCTAGGTATGCTCCATTCTCGAACTTGACTACCAGGTGTTCTAGTCCATGGGGTTGATCGAGGTTCTTAATCTGGACCCCAGATCTTCTCAGGCCGTCTTCGTAGATGCAAGCACCTAGACGATTAGTCCTGATGTATTCCAATTGAGTCTTGTAAGGTCCTTCTGGCTTTTCTAGGTACGCCACCCCTGAACTACCTACTGGTCTCTCCATGTTATAGGACATCTCAGAATCACTTGTTTCTGATCTGGGAGTGTATGGGTAATCACTCAACTGCTGTGCCCAAGACCTAGCAGTGTAATTGACACTAGCTTCAGAAGATCTGAGGCTTTGTTGGTCTCGGCCTAAGTGTCTGCCTGACCTAAGGTTCATATGCCTGGTTTCTCTACCCCCTTGGTCCCAAGTACACTCTCGTTGCAGGTTAATTTGCACCAATCATTTTGTTCTTTTTAGTTGAATATTATGTTAAGCTCTTGTTCAGAATCACGTCATCAGGAGTACTTAAGTGAATTTCACACTTGATAAGTGATCGAATCAAATTTACTTTTGTCCCTTAGGGTTTGCGCTTAGGATCTCCCTAATGCTTGTACTTAGTTGATTAGTTCTCTTGGACTTGATTCGTGCCTGATGTTACCCTAATTAATTACCACACCTAAGTCGTACTTAGCCTAAGTTAGGAATTGACGAAGGAGGGTTGAGAGAACTTCCAACCTCAATCCTCTGGTTGCTCAGACTGCTGCACTAGCCCAAGAAGCCTTCTCCCAAGCTTGGTACTCACACTTGATAGCTTGCTTTGAATCGCCTTGATTGCACACAATGTTCCTGCAAAGGTTCACAAGTTAATATGGCATTAAGTTACAATGAATTGATGAACACAGATCAACAAATATGAGCCCCCCTTGGAGTAGCTCACTGTACCCCCAAATTCTTATGACCCCCTTATCCTATAGAATGGCCAACTTAAAAATACATGTGCTAAAACTCCCTATATGATTCTTACAAAAACTAGTCAAGGTCCACATAGAATTCTCAACGAGCTTTCCAACGAGACTAAAATCTCGTCAATTGGAGTTCGTATGGTGAAGTTATGACCAAACAGGCACTTAGGGTTCTAAACAGGCTCTTAGGGTTCCAAAATTTTTTATGATTTCCTCAGTGTGTTGCCCACTCGCAAGGCTCTAAGTTAATCCCAAGGTGTTAGAAAATAAGCCCAAAAATTATCCCAAGTCACTCAAAAAATCATTCGTGAGGCTGGTGTATCGTGATAGCTCGGGTCGGTGTGTCGCGATAGGTGGGTGTGTCGCGATAGGTTGGTATGTCGCGATAGGTCGGTGTGTCGCGATAGGTCGGTGTGTTGCGATACCTCGGTGTGTCGCGATACCTCGGTGTGTCGCGATACCTCGATGTGTCGCGATAGGCGGGTGTGTCGCGATACCTCGGTGTGTCGCGATAGGTGGGTGTGTCGCGATACCTCGGTGTGTCGCGATAGGCGAGTGTGTCACGATACCTCGGTGTGTCGCGATACCTCGGTGTGTCGCGATACCTCGGTGTGTCGCGATACCTCGGTGTGTCGCGATAGGCGGGTGTGTCGTGATATGTCGGTGTGTCACGATACCTCGGTGTGTCGCGATATTCGGGTGTGTCACGATAGACGGGTGTGTCGCGATACCTCGGTGTGTTACAATACCTCGGTGTGTCGCGATAGACCGGGATATGGTGATTTTTTCTGATCTGGCTAGTGATTCTAGGAGCTCTCAGCCTGCGCAGTGTCGTGGTGCACTAAGAATCGTGATAGGGTCAGTTTTTCGGTGTGTGCCGATAGCTCAAGCTCGACGCCTCGGGGCTTGCGTAGAGAAGTTCCATACCTGCTGAGCTTGCTGGAGATGGTGAGGATGCTGAAACCTACAAGAAACATGCAAAAAGACACAAAACAACAATGCACACTCGCTCTCTCTTAAACTCGCACAAAGCAAATGAGGAGAATGACAAGGAAGAGGGAATATGAAGTGGAGATGGAGGTGGAGATGGAGATGGAGAAAAAAAACACGAAAATTACCCACTACTTACAATTCCAACGCGTCCTCTATACGTCTTACCATCACACGCTCGTCCTGAAAGCTCGAATCCCCGGCAACGGCGCCAAAATTTGGTGTAGCTCAGTGATGAGTAGCACCTCCTTTAATGTCAATCCGGGAAGACATGAGGATGGTATGAAGACCTCGAGCAAGTGAAGGCACAAATGTTTGAGTGAGAAGCACACCAACATGCACACACATACACACACGTGTACACACGGCAAGAACAAAGAGAGTAAGACAATGGAATCACTTCTATTGCAACAAAGTTCTCATACAAGTTCAAAACTACAAGAAGCTACCCAAAAATGAGCTCTCTAGCTCTATTTATAGTTTTTGACTAGCTTTGGCCCTGTCCAGACTTAGTGTCTGGCCTAGTTAAAAATTAGGTTCCAGGACTTATTTGAGGGCTCAAACGAGGTCTAAAAAATATGAAAATTGGTAGGAAATTACTTCTAAGGCTCCCCGAGCTCTAGGACTCCTCGGCTTGCACAAAATGGAGCTACAAAAAAGGTGAAACGGTATTTACCATGGTTTTCAGTGATGAGAATCACTTTTTAAATGATGTAAGGATTGAAAAAAATGATGGGTTGCCTCAGTGCTAGATCTACATGTATGCCCGTACCTACTTCTCGTATGATGCCAACACATGTCATCAAAATTAGTATTATGTACTCCTTACTCATAGAGGGTGAAAGCTCTAGCATTTTCTGCACATGTATGCACTTCAACTTCATCCATTCTTTCGTAAAGTCTTTTTATAGCTTTGGTGTAATCAAGAGGATCTGGTTCTTGCTCTTGTGCTTACTTCTCTTCTTGATCCATTTGGTTTTTAGAATAATTAGGTCATTCATACTATTAGGAGATGAATAGGGACTCCGTATACTAGAATTCTGGGAACTGATCACTTGCAAGGAATTCAAGAAGTTCAAATATTGTTCCTTGCATGTGTTGTGTAGAGGTATCACCTCTTGATCGAGTCACCTAACCACATTACTTGCCTTTTGTTTCTTTGGTTTCATGGGCTTCATGTGAAACTATTGCTTCCACTTTTGATAGAAGGCGTTGTTCGTCATGAATGACTTCCTTTGTCTAGTCATGTCACATGGTATTCTGATTGTGAATGGTGGTACCATTCTCCACAACATGATTAGTTGCCACTAAATGTGATGGCATGACTACCTTGGTTGGGTTGGAAACAAGTCATGGTGCCTTTCAATTTTTTCTATAAAAAGCTCATTCATCCTTTAGAGCCCATAGATCATCTAGAGTTGGAGCACACTAAATTTCTACTTCATAGGCCAAACACATGGAAGTGATACATATGATTGGCAAACATGTATTCAATAGTTATTTGCATGGCCACCTAGTGGATGATAAATATAATTGTTCAATGATCCAGTGTGATAAATCTAATTTGACACCATTCTCATTTGCTACATAGAGGTTGAACCACATGTGTTTCTGCAATTGCATAAACCTTTCTTGCCCTAATAAAGAAAAATATTGCATGCACATTGTGAGAAAAGAAGCTTGAATGATGTGTGTGTGACTATCCTCCCATCCATATATACCCTCTTGTATTCTAAAAATAGCAATGATTTGGAATAGTCTAGTGCCATCATGTGTACATCATGCAACCCAAATTCCCATTACTACTGAATACCTTAGGGTATCCCCCGAGCTTGGGACCTTGGATAGGTCCTTGTCCCTCACACACATGGACTTATCCCTATGGATCAATGTCATGATCCTTGTGGATCAATGTCTGAAACTCTCTGCCCCTTCTAAAGATCATTGCCATCAATGATCAATGAGGGAAAGTACTTATGAACCAGAGCTCCTAATTCCCAAGTAGATTCAGTAAGTGGTAAACCTCTCTAGGCTACTAGATACTCTTGGATGACATGATTCCTCAATCGTTTCTCTCTCCCATCTAGTATCATGTCTGGAGAATGATCTGTGCTATCACTTTCCTACAAAGAAACAATACCCTCTATTAGATTATCCTCCCTAGAAATATACTTCTAAAGTTTACTGATATGAAACACTGGATGAACTCTACAATCTGGAGGAAGCTCTAATCGGTATGCAATTTCACTTAGGTTTTTAACTATCTTCCAAGGTCCACAAAACCTTGGTGAAAGCTTACTACAATTCTTTGTGGATAGTGAAGTAGATCTAGTTGGTACCTGAAGAAAGACTCTATCTCCCTCCTCAAAGGATTTAGGAGATCTCTTTCTATCAGTGTACTCTTTAGCCCTATAAGTGGCTTGTTGCATCTTGGCCTTAGCTATTAGATGATGTTCATGCTTATGCACAGTCCTGCTATACACTAACAAATCATCAACAAGCTCAACAACACACTTTCCAATGAACAGTCATAAAATGTCATTCATCATCATAAATGTTGTTGGTGCATTAGTGAATCCAAATGGCATGGCCAAATACTCATAATGACCAAAAGAGTTCTTGAAAGTTGTCTTATGTACATCATGATCTCTTACTCTAATGTGATGGTAGCCACTTTTTAAATGCATTTTGCTAAATACAATGGCTCCACCTAGAGCATCTAAAAGATCATCAATCCTCGGCATGGGATATCTGTGTTTGATAGTAATCTTATTGAGCGCTCAGTAGTCGATGCACATCCTATAAGATCAATCTTTCTTCTTCATAATAAGAATTGGTGCTACGAAGGATTAATAGTTGGGTCTAATCAGCCCTTTCTGTAGGTACTTATCCACAACCTTGCAGACTTCATTTTCCTCTTGCAAACTCATTCGAAACGATGGCCGAGCAGTTAGGCTCGCTCCCAGTACCAATTCAATTCTATGTTCTGTATTTCTGCAAGGAGGCAAACCAAAAGGTAATTCTTTCAAGAACAACTCTTGGAACTATGCTCTCACTTTCATGGAAAGTGTTGGAGCATTCCAGCTAGAGTCTCCATGATTGCATGAATTCATCATAATACACGATGAATGCACAAAATAAAGAAAATAAATGTACTTACAATCAATCTTAAGCAACTTGGTAGCTTTTACCAATCATGTCTATTTGAGATCTTGCTCTCAATAGATCAGTAATCGCCACCTCTCATGCTAAAACTAATAAACATGAGAAGCAAAGTCAATGACTGGGCTTTTTCTTGCATGCCACTTCTTACTAAGGACTACATTGAAACATGCTAGTCTTGCCATCTCAAAATCCAATCTATCCTCATAGGATTGGATCTGAATAGGTAAATCAACAACTCGTTGATCTCATGTTTTAGTTCTCTTCCCATGAGCTAACTCTACTGTGTAGGTATACTCTGACTGCACAATCTCTAGATTTAACCTCTTGACTAGTTGGGGATAAATGACATTATGTGTTGACCCAGTGTCAAAGAGTACCTTGATAGGCTATCCTTCCATGAATCCCCTCGTAACAATGAGTTCTATGTCAGGAAACTGAATCCTTTTTGTGCCACTGGTGAAAGCACAATGTCTGGCACAATAGGGAACTTCTTTGTGAGTATCATGGCCACTATGGGAAATGATAGCGGTAATGGGGGATCTCTAAAGTCCTCATCATCATCACTCCAAGCTTGAGTAGGATTTATGAATATGGTGGTTGCCATCTTCTTTTTCTTTGGATAGTCCGAAAAGGTGCTAAGCTAAGCACCCATAACATAATCCTTCTTTCATTGCCTTCTCTTTCTGTTGATGTGTAAGAATAGACTTATTGTAAGCCCTCTCAACTAGACTAGACACTTTCATCTTACCTTCTGCAACTATCTTGATCATATGCACTTGCTTAGCCTCTCTAGAAGGTTGTGCACTAATCAAACAAGAATTAGGTATGTGGAAGGATCGACTGATCCTAGGCCATGACGACCTCTGACTCTGGGAGCCTATGCCCTTATGGCCATCTTCATAGACTAAAGCCAGCTCCATGGCCTGTGCCACGGACTGATATCTTTCCTTCCTCACGAATGGTCTAATAGTTTTCCTAAGTCCCATGATGAACTTGTGGACCTAGAGAAACTCAGGGATAGTATCAGGCACTTTAAGGAGCACCTCTTTGTACTTATCCGCATACTCTTGAACTCTCTGATTCTTTTGATTGATGAAGAACCAGGTGTCTAGCGCTCTAGACCTCTCATCAGGTGGTATGAAATTATTATAGAACAAGATCTTGAATTGATTCCAAGTTGTGGGCTCTTTCTTATCTTGTTCTATCTTACGCCACCACCTATGGGCACCATCCATAAGGTTATATGTGGTGTGCTGAATCTGGATGATATGATACAAGCAGACGCAATGCTCCCACTTGCTAAACCACTGGTCAACAACATCACTAGTCCTAGCACTAGTCGAACCATGATATCTAGACGGCATAAGATCCTTAAGCTACCATCTGGCCTCTCTGACTAGAATGCTATCTCTAGGGGTTTCTGCAGTTTGATACTCATCTGGAGCATCTACGTCCATCTCTAGCAAGTCAGGCTCTAGCAGATCTCCCTATTTCTTGGAACTACACGTGCTCCAAGATATTGTGGAGTGCACACTCTAAACTGGTAATCCTATTACTCATGGTCTCCATGGGATCTATGGGTTGCTCTTTCAAGAGTATATCTATCCTAGAAGATGATGGTGGTCCTAAGGCCATACAAGGATAGATCAAATTTTTAATTTTTTGGTTTTGTATTCTTTTGTGATTTTTGAATAGTACGCTCTATGTACACCTAAAATAAGTAAGTGGCAGCAGAAAAGAAACAAATCACAAGTCTTTGCTCAATAGAAAATAAAGAACAAGAACTTTTAGTATGTTTTATATTCTTGAATGCATATGCATACTAAATTTCTAAAAAATTTAGCAGTATAACGATGTAGTTTTAAAAATAAAAAAAAATATACCAAGTAATTGACAAGCAATTTTCGCAATAACACTGTCGATAGGCACACTCTAACTACAAATAGACGGAAGGGGATTACACATCCTAACAAATTTATATTTCTTTTCTTGCTAACCTATAAGAAAATACTTACCTATCCCTAGAAAGAATAATATATGCACCGTACAATACAAGTCCATGTCTTAACTATGTGTATACTCTAGATGCTATGCAAAATTGCACGCCTATAGGCAATATGATGCAAAAAGAAAGAAATAATGCATATTAATTGACAAAGAGAATTATCTGGAGGTTCAAAAGATAATTTGCAGGTGTTGTAGGGGCTGGAGATGGTCCATAGTTTATCCAAACAGCTTACAAAGACTCTCTCTCGATAGTTCGTACTTCAAAATGATGTTTGAAAGAGGATTGTTGATGATGAACATGAAAACTCCAAGCTTTGAAGCTAATTGAGACTGAAGCTAAAAGGGTAACCATGCTTTGGAAAGAGCTTTGCGAAGTCTATCCTCAGCAAGAAAAATCTCCAAATTTGGAGGTTGAATGCTCAAGATATGGGCAAAAGAGTGAATATAGGTGGGTGAAATTGGCGATGACAAGAAAACTAAGTATGAAAATTAGAGAAAACTCGATTTTTCCTCCTATGCCCTCCCTTCAATGCGAAAGACGCGCGTCGTCTGGCACTGAATCCCACATATCTTGTTAAAATGGCAGTAAACTACGAATACACTAGAAGCTTTACTCAATTCCTAAGAAAATACGCTAAGTGAACACGCTAAGTGCTCTCTCTCTATCCTCCTCGGTAGTTGAAAAGCCACGTGGGTAGTTCTATAGATTCAGGCAACACTTCTGTAGACTAGGGCATCCTCCTGTAGTGCAGAGAAGAATCAATAGCATTGGACAGGTATCTCCAGGCGGACGAAAGCCCTCATAGTAGTCACACGTGGAAAGCTTGGGGGTGAGGGGGTCCTATGGGACTCCCCAAACCTCCTTTTATCTCTTCTACCGGCGGTGGCCCCTGAAGAAATCTCCAAAAATGCACATGAAGAAATCTTGCAGATGCACCCGAAGACGATGATGCCAAATATAAAATAGCAACGGCAAAGAAGACAAAAAGATGTAGTACCACATGAGATCTTCCACTCTGATATCAATTGTGAGCAAAGAAACTTGAATGATGTGTGTGTGACTCTCCTCCCATCCATATATACCCTGTATTCTAAATTTAGCATGATATGGAATATTCTAGTGCCATCATGTGTACATCATGCAACACTTATTTCCATTACTACTGAATACCTTAGGGTATCCCCTGAGCTTGGGACCTTGGCTAGCTAGCCCTTGTCCCTCACACACATGGACTGATCCCTATGGATCAATGTCATGATCCTTGTGGATCAATGTCTGACACACATCCTAATGGCAGCAGATAAACCCAATGTAATTACAGTCATCTATGCTAACTTGGAAACCTCACTCTTTCACATGGCATATAGCCCTAAGGCTTCTTTATAAAAAAGAATGTGATCTCGGGAATTCCCAAAGCCTCTTTGACTAATCTGTGTCTGACTGAACTTTTGCAGGGGTTGGCCCTCCCCTAATGTTAGAATTACAAAAGTACCTATATCATCTCTATCATGGCTTGCTTGTAAGGTTTGAATGCTAACATTTTGGATTTGAGTGCCAAAATAACCGTCAAGGACCCCTCTTTGCCATAAGGACTAGAGATCTGTCAAATTTTATAAGCCTTCCAAATCTCAAGTGAAGAACTAAAACCTACCCCAAATTCTAGCTTTGCCTCACATATATAGATTGCTTGGCCCAATGAACCTACCAAACCATGGAACCAATGGAAATTAATTGATACATATTCTATTAGATTGGTATGGGGATCTTCAACTCGGATATCTAATAGATTTTCACCAAACTCTGGTGGGAGGAGAAGAGGAACTTCTTCTATTTGTATGATGCAAAGATCAATTTGTGATGTTGGGGCCAAGCACATTCATGATCTTTTCTTCAAACAAAAACTCTCTAATATGCTAAGACAAGAAGGACAAAACATTAATATGAGAAGAGACATTTGATTCAAGCATAGTGAGACCATAGTCCCTAACTAATATTGACATTAACCCCCAAGAGCTCAGCCACTTGTGTGCATTGTGTGATTGGGCTCAAATAGTGCCTAGTGCTTGTCAGTAGATAATCTTATATGTGCACTCTAGATATGCATCTTCTCAGCATGACACAAACTATCTAGGGGAATCTCATTTAACTACACAAGTTATCACATATTTTGGGTTTCCAAAAATAATAAGGCCAACAAGTGCACTCCTTAATGTTACATGGCCTATGAGGTGAGTTATAATTTGAATATTCCTTGCCGTATTCATTCTTTTGATGTTCTCAAGATCTTCTATATGTGCTTCTTCTTTAATGCATTTTTCTTCCTCCTTTTGTTTCTTTGCTTCGTGCAATCACACAAGCATCTCTTTAGTCAATGGTTCTTGGTATAGTTTAATGAGACATCCATTGATATTACTTGGTAAAACCTCACATTCTGGCATGGCTAATTGAACAACTTTTGGACCTGTTGTTTTAATGTATATATCAACATGAAATATCCCATCTAAAGACATTTTTCTTTGATGTGAGCATTGAAATAGCCCTCTTTCCTCTTCTTAGCCGCATATATACTTGTTGTAGCACATAATCGTGTTTCATCTAATCACTTGAGGTCCATTATTCATGATGATACTTCATGTCCATCCAACTTACATTTGCATGTTATCTTAAGCATTAGAACAAGAAATTCTAATGGAGCACAACATTTTGACCAAATACCATTTGAAAGGGGGCATCATTAAGCACGGTCTTATCATTATGTTCAGAAGTGAGCACTACATGGGCCTTGTAAGGATCCCTAATTTTTAGGGATTAAAAATCTAAATCTAAGAGATTAAGAGGGAAAAAACAACTAGTGGTATTGGAAATAACATAATATCTCATATCTTTTTGTATTTGAATTCTCACAATTTTTCATTTTTTGGCCTTTGGATGCATGATATCAACATCTTAATTTGAAATCAATGGGACACAAGAGAGAGAATGGCCTTCAATTCGTGGGAGTGGGGACATACTCACACCTTTTTATGCACACCCTCTATAGTTTTTTAGACCATTAGATCAATGGAGATCCAACATGTCCCAAGATTTGGGGATGATCCCAAAATTGCAGCCATTGTGAGGCATTAGATGTCATTAGAATTCAACCATGGAGATGAAATGGCAGCTTCCACTTTTTGGGGATCAATCTTAACCACTAAATCATTGCTAGATCAAAGGGCTAAGAATGGAAGCGCCCTCTTCTCATTGGATTCGAGTGTATCCATAAGATGGGAGCCTAAATCCAAGGGTGAAGAAGCTATGATGCATTTTTTAAAGAGATGTTCACCTCATCTGTTAGATTCCAAGCACATCTAAGGGCCCATGTTCCAAGCTGCCTTGACTTTTCCCTTTCAACATGAACCATTTGATCTAGGATGCAATCCAAGGGCTCCAATTGATTTTTAAGAGCTTCAAGGCCATTCACAAAACCAAGCCCAAAAATTATAGGTGGTTGTACACCTCTGACCACATAAAACCAAGGGAAGCCTATGCCTATAGCTGATTAACAAACTGGATTGTGGCCATCGCCCTCTTCCTATTAGTGGAACAGTAATCACCCCTTAAGCTAAAAGGCCCATGCAAGGTTCACTTTTGGGCCTAATCTAAGCCACGGGATATGCCCAAAACATGATGAAGTTTTTCATCCCAATCAAAGTGTTTATTGCCAACCAACTTAGTCAATTCGTTGCATAAAGGCATAAACCTTCCTAAACCCTCATGTTCATAAGTTGTGTTGTTTTCTTCCATCGCATTCAATTGTTGATTTGATTAGGAAATAGGAAAATCTAGATTTCCTTCTCTTGTTTGTTGTGCAAGCATGTGCCCAACAATGTAATTGGAGACATCTACATGAACATGAAACAACTTGTTCAATTCAAGTGTGGTTAAAATGGATTTTGAGCACAAGCATCATTTAAACTCTAAGAAAAATGTCTCACACTTGTTATGCCATTCAAAATTTTTTAAGATTCCATAACGAGGTTTAACTATGATAGCATACATGTGGATAAAGCAATGATAATATCCACAATGACCCATAAAGGGTTGTACCTCTTTAATGTCCCTAAATCGTGGTAACTTAAATATAGTCCTAATTTTATCCTCATCTAGAAACAATATGTCCTAGAATCTTTCCTTTTCAAACCATAAAAATGTATTTCAAAATTGAAGCATACACAATATTCATTACATTTATAAAAAATAAGTCTTAACTCAGGAATATGTGACTTACGTTCGTTCTAATGAATGCAAAAATCATCCACATATATTTCTGATGCCTTTCAAAGGAACTCTTTAAAGACATGGCACATCAACCATTGGCATGTGGTAGGTGCATTGGTGAACCAAAAATTCATCATCACCCTAAAAACATAAATGCCCCATTCAATGGAGGAGGTCATCTAATGTTGGTCATCCAGTGCAATGGTTACTTGATTGTAACAAAAAAATCCATCAAGGAAGTTTTACACTTCCTTTTCAAAAACCTTTTCTAGCAATTTCTCAATGATGGGAATCATGTAATTATCCCTTATCGTGGTTTCATTAACCTTTTCAAGTTCATGCACACACGAAGCTTACTATCTTTCTTATGAACAACTATAATGGGAGATACCCATTCAATTTATTCACTCTCATGCATAAATCCTCCTTCCTTCAAAATTATCTCTTCTTTCATCTTGGTAGCATAGGTGTCACTACATGTAAGGTTTTTGTTTTGTTGGTTTAGCATTTCTGCTTCTTCTTCTGAACTCAACTCAATGCCTATATATGTACATCCTTCCTATTGTTCTTTAATGGTTAGCACAATCTTCTTCATTCTTTCCTAGCCAAATCTTGTTACTTGGGCATTCTCCATAGAAATTTCCTACCATTAATCACATATTTCTTGAAGTTCTCTAGCACTTCAAAGAGAGATTTGCTTTCTTCTTTCAATGGTTTTTTTCTTTTCTTCTCTTGGTTACTCATCTCACGAAATATCATTTTAGCACTCATTGTTTTCTTCCTTATAGTTCTTTACTCATGCTAGGTGTAAGAAATCTTCTTCATATTCATCAAACATATCCATAATAATTGAGTCCCCATCATCATTCATGTCATTAACTTGGTCTATGATTGGTTCACACATGAACAAGAAAGTTGGTAACCATCCTCATCACAATGAGGTGCCTATGGTTCCTCGTTGTTGCAATGTCCATGGTGGAAAGTATCTTTGCCCATCCATGAGGCTCAAAGTCCTTGTCTAAGAAAATCATTGGGAGCTATGCTAAGTCTTCTATGGGTTGGTACAAAATTGACTTTCCTATTTCTCTTGCAAGTAGAATATTCTCTTCTACTTTTGCTACTATAAAAATCCATAAGTTAATATCCTCATAAATCCATAAAGGATATGAAGTGCTATGAGTGTGAACTAACATTGAATATTCATGGGTCTTATGGACGGGGTTCCACCATAAGGGTGGGGTGTCTCTAAAATAGTATTCTTTAAGTTTAACCTTAGTTGTGACCTCCAAGTGTTGCAGGTATAGAGCTTTTGTACCCAAATCTTGCATGACTTGTAGTTTTCTTATGAATGGACTACCTAGGATAATCTCATATGGATTAGTTTTTCTAAAATCGCATATTGCAGAACTATGTTTAAAATCTACTCCACAAGTAGTAGGTGTGATTCCTTCAAGAAATCCTAATGGTCACTCTTTATGATTGTCAACCATCTCAAGTGTCATTCTAGTAGGTCTCAAGGCTAGCTTGCCCCACCGAATCTAGGAGGATGTAGTAGAAATAACAACACCTCCACTTAAATCTTTAATTTGTTTAGTGGTGTACCCTTTATAGGTTATGGGAAGATAGGTATTAGCTTCTAACCCTTCACTCATGTCTCCTACTTTATTAAAAAGGGATCTCTTTGACTTTTCTCTTAGAGCCTATGATGGGATATGTAGATCCAAGTTCTAAAACTTGATGCAACATGTGCTTGCAAAGTTTTGATTTCATTATTAATAGTTCTTCTAAAGTGAGATGATATTGAACCCTAGGATTCCTTAGTGGATTAGTGTTTTTGGGTATGATGGAGCCTTGATTTCTTAACGGGTGATGATCTCATGAGAATCAATTGAGACTCCCAAGGTCCATAAGGTTGCAAGATTCTTGAAGTAGACAAACAACATGAGTTCCCCACTAGTTAATCCATCTAGGAACAAGGAAAATTTCTTTGCTTGAATAGGTATCTCTGGAGTAGGGTAGCACTCAAGATATTGCGTAAATCTTATCCCTAGAAACCTCACTCTTTCTTGAGGGTTCTATTTGAAACTATGAATCAAGCATGACGTATTATGCTTAATCCCACTCTTAGATAACTACACAATGAATGCCTCCAATAATTGTGTGATCTTTGGGTACTTTCAGCAATTCAATGATTGGAGCCAAGCAAGGGTCATAATTTTTAAGGCTAATCCAAAGGCCTCAAATAGGGTGAAAATGTCCTTGACCTGTTAGGCTTGCATAACTTGTCTGAACTCTGTTACATGGTCCTATGGATCTCCCCTACAATCGAAGTAATTTTTCATGGCCTTTACTACCTTAGAGGGCCTCAAAATTCTCAAATGTTCTCTAGGTCTAGGGAATGGTGTCAAGAGAAAGTACATAGAGAAGAGATCTCTCACACACTCTCATACAAGAGGAGCACACAGAGATTGAGGAAACAAAGAATGATCTTCTTGTATTTCTTCTATTACATAAAGAGAATATACAAAAATGACCTAATACAACAATACAACCACTACAATATATAAAGAGCATGACATAAAAAAACCCTAATGTCCGCAAATGATTGAGTTGGCAAGAAACAAATGTGCCATCACTCTTAGTAGATAGATCTAGCAAAGCTCACTAAAAGAATCCTTGACATATATCCGTGTGACCACTATACATATCATGGAAACAAAAAATGATATGTGTCATCCTCGATCATTACATATTTAGCTTTATATCTCAATAATCTCCCCCAAGCTCAACTTCATGTCCTATAATCCAAGCATCTTTTGAGACCTCTTCAACTTCTCTACTCGAAGTGCTTTAGTGAAAATATCAACAACCTTCTTATATGTTTAAGTCAATATCAATTGCCAATACCTTCTCCCTAATGAAGTGACAATGTACCTCAATATGCTTTAACTAGCATGAAAAATAGGATTTCATGCTAATTTTATGTTGCTAAGATTATCACATAAATGTTAATAGGCTTCTGCACTTCTAAACCTAAATCTACAAGTAACATCTCTAGTCATGATGCCTCACATGCTACCATTGTAGCACCTCTATACTTGAACTCTGTACTTGACAAAGCAATAGTGGGTTGCTTCTTACTACTCTATATAAGAGTAGCACTCCCAAGTGAAAATAGAAAACCACCAGTAGATCCTATATCTAGAACACTAACAACCCAATCTGCATCAGTGTATCCATGAACCTACAATTCTACAGTAGTTTCATAAAACAATGCATAATCCAAAGTAACACTTTCATAACATAGAGTACATGTCAAAGCATTTAAATGTGGTTTTTAGGGAACCTACATAAACGGATCCTAAAGTCCCACATTGTAGCTTAGATTAAGCCTTGTAAGTGTGAGATGGATCAAACTTCCCAGAATTCTCTTCTACATAGTAGCATTTTCTAATGCTTCAATTGAGATAGCATCCAACTTCAAACTTTTATCCAATGACATAGAAAATGGCTTACAATCATACATACCATACTTTTCCAGCATACACAAGGCATATTGCCTTTGGAACAACCATATACCTGTTTTTGTATCTATAAATTCAATGCCCAAAAAGTAACACAACACACCAAGACCTTTCGTGTCAAATTCTTTTCTTTCCAAAAAGGAAGTTTAGTTGAAGCCTACTTTCCCATTCTTGAATTAATAAAAAAGAAATAATATAGTGAATGGGCTAAGTGCCCTTGGGATCCCCTGTATCCTACAAAGCAAGGGTAGGATGGCTCGGAGGCGTGATGGCTATGATGGTCCAAAACTAGTAGGAAATCTAAGATTCTACGAGTGACAAACATTTCAAAGAGAGTTACAAAGAAGTTTAATGATTTTTTTTTTCATCGTTGTCATGAGTGACCCACATGCGTTTAATCTTGTTGTTTTCCAAGATAAACATCCTATGGTGTCTAAAAGGCAAAGATGTTTTACAATCATGTATTCTTCTATCTAATATGCTGAGGAACTTTTCAATTAACCACTCTTTGTTATGGGCATCAAAGTTTATCAAACATCTTCCTTTCCATATCTTCTAGAGTGCTTCCCCTCTGATGGCAATCCAGAATGCAGAAGAGCAGCCAATTGTTTCTCCAAGTGATGCTTGTTTCTAGTTGATTTGCATTTGTACGCTCAAACTCTGGTGAGAGATTGCCAGATCGAGTAGTTTCCAGGGCACAAGAAAAAGATATGGTAAAGGTCTTCTATGCCTTGAAGGCGATGCTTACACTAGTGAGGGGCCCCACAAATTTTATTAGCTTTGGCATTGGTCAAGAGTCCACAATGGAGGATTTTCCATATAAGAATGAATTTTTTGTTCTCAATGAGGGAATGCCACAGGTTCTTGCACACAAGTTGCCATCTGATGCTAGAGTAGTTCTAACTTCATCTCCTGTTAAGGGAGGTATGCCAATCAAGTTATTTATGGAGCCTCAAAATTTTATCCAATTGATAAAAATTGGACCATTTTAACCCTTCAATCTAGGGTAGGTCATTCCGAAGAAGGAGACGAGTCTTTGAGTTGTCGCAAGAGTTGATTCTATCTCTAAGAAGGCACCAATTATCATAGTCAACTCTCCTAATAGGATCTATGTCCTCAAATCTTATCCAATCACGTCTCTCAAGGTTCAAGGGATGTTTCCAATTTCTAAAGCCTTTGTTCCATAACTTCTTTGCTCTTTGGATGTTCTCCAATTCAACTTCTTCGATTCCCTTAACAGAAAACCAAATAGAATCATTTTGCCTAATCTCGATCACCCATTTTTGTTTTATCTTTTTCAAACTCTTCCATATGGAGCAAATAAGGTTGGAGCCTTTTGGAGTCACTGAACACTGCAAAAACATTAACGTGAGCAAATTGAGATCCTTCCACCGAGGGATTCCCTTAGGCATAAGATAGGATTTGTCTCTAAGATTAAGCTTTGCCCATGAAGCTTCTGCATTGCACCATACTTTGATCAGCCACTTGGCAGCTAGTTTATCTTCCATGACCCTCACATCCGAAATGTCCAATCCACTAGCCTCTTTCTGGTCAGCACATAAGCCACTTGATTTTGGGCATGCCCCTCTTGTAGGGATCACCAGTCTAGAGTAAATTTCTAGAAGTACTTTGAAGCTTAGATAATTCTTTGTCTTTTGGTCTCCAACATGCAAGAAAATAGATAATCAATGAAATCAGGAAGGTGTTGATCACCATAGCATGCCCCGCTAGATTGAGCTACATGCCCTTCTAGTAGGCTAATTTAGAATCCAATTTGGCTAGAACCCAATCCCATTGTTGGCCCATAGAAACTTCAAAACCCATCGAGATACTGACTAGCCAAAAAAATATATCCATTGTGTATTTTTTTAATATCCTTGGTTGGTCAAGAATTGTGGAAAGGCCCATGAATGGCCTTGAAAGCAATTTTGTAGTGATTTATTTTAGATCCGGATGCAATGCAATAAACATTTAGGCATTGCTAGAAGCTGTTAATACTATTATGGTTATTATGCACAAAATCATTCGTGTCATTGACGAAGAGCCTCATTAGTATCTAGTTCTCACTATGAGGTAGTTGAAGACCCTATATCTGCCCAAGTAGGGCATGATGGTTAACCAATTAGCTAAGGCCATTAGTGACAATGCCAAATAGAAGGGGAGCCAAAGGACAAATTTGTCTAATAGAGTGCGTTAGCCTCATTTCCTGAGAGATTTGACCATTGATGTTAATTTGAGCTGAGGCATTCCCCATAAGCATAGAAGCCATGTTGATAAATTCAGGTCCACAACCAATGTATTTTAGAGATTGTAGAATGAAATCCCACTCCAAGTGATCACATGCTTTGTCAAAGTTGATCTTGATGAAGAGGATATCTTGGGAAGATTCCTTAGCAAATTCCAAGTCTTCCCACACATCAATAATAGCCATGAGATGGATCTACTCTTTATGAACCCATTTTGGCCCTCATTGATCCATGAGTGTAGATGGAGGTTAATGTGATTCGCAATAACTATAAGCTAAGATCTTATAACCAGTTTGTAACATAGTGATGGGTCACTATTTCTCAAACTTTTTTTTCTGTCTTTTTTGAGAATTAGTTTAATTACCCCTTCATTGAGAAATTTAGGAAGAGTGTTGAAGTTTAACGCCTTCTACCATACCAAAAGTAGAAGTCTCACAATGTGACTCCTGAAAGTCTTGAATAACTCACTGGTGAGATCATCTAGACCCGGGCTTTTACCACTAGGTAGATCGTCAAGAACTTAAAGAATCTTAAGAAAAGTTTGAGTCAATCCATAGTTGAATATACTTGTAAGATTAAGGAACTAAGTGATGTTTTAGCTTCTATTGGCACAATAGTTCAAGACAAAGATATTTTGTGTTGTACTCTAATGGATTGATAGAAGATGAAAGATGGAAAACTTTTATCACTTCATTTACTTGAAAGATGCAATCTAGTTTTTGAACAACTAATCCTTCATCTTGCTAGAAAAGATCTTAGCTTTGGTGGCTCCAAAGGGAAGGAGAGCCACAACCAAATGTTGTATGCAGGTCGAGGTAAATGAAGGAAATCAAGAGGACGCTCTAGAGGAAAATGAAGAGATAAGCTCCAACTACAATCAAAACAATCCAAAAGACAATAAGGAGGGATCAAATGACAACACACAAGGAATATGTCAAGGTAGACATAGAGGAAGATTTTGAGGCTCATACGATTCTGACAAAGGTATACATGCTATCATTGTGGTAAAGTAGGACACTATGCTAGTGACTGTTGGCTAAAAAATGGAAGACCAAATGGAGGTAATCAAAGGAAGTAAAGCAACTATGCAACACCTCAAGTGAAGGAAGCAAGGACACATTGCTTACAATGAGACATGAATGTAGAAGCTCTTATGAGGATAAAAAATGGTACATCGATTCAAGTTCTAGTGACCATATTTCATGTCAAGGTAGTTTGTTCACTAATCTACAGGTACCAAGTGGAAAAGGATGTGTTGAAATAGGTGATGACACTCAACACATGATTGAACATATTGGGGATATAAGGCTGGAAGATACAAGTAGAGCAAAGGTATTGTCTAATGTTCTTCATGTTCCTAAAATTTCAAAGAACTGATTTCAATAAGACAAATGGTAGATAAGAGTTATCATGTCATATTCAATGAGAATGGGTGTTTCATAAAGAATCAAAAAGAAAGTTTCAAGTTCATTTCTCAAGGTAGAAGAGAAGAATGAACACTTTGGATGTCCAACATCCACATGGAAAGCTCATGTACATTCAATTTGGGAACAAGAAGATTTCGGAGCTTAAATTATGGCACAAAAGGATATAAGACATCAACATTCCAAATCTAAAGGACATGAGCAAACATGAAGTGGTAAGAGTTCTTCCAAAATTTAATAGTATTGGATTACATGAGTTATGTGAAGGTTATCAACTAGGAAAACAAATGAGGCAACCATTCAAGAGGAGCAATTATGTGGCCCCAAATTTCTTGCACTTGATGAATACAATTGTATGGGGACCTACCCAAGAGTCATCAATGGCTGCTAATTGATTTTTTGTCACCTTCATTAATGATCAAACTCAAGAGAGGTATGGTTGTTTTGTATGAAACAAAAATCAGATGTGTTCTCTAATTCAAGAGATTCAAAACTCAAGTTGAAAAGGAAATAAGAAGGTGTATCAAAACTTGAAGGTCTGATGGTGGAGGGGAATAACTCTCCAAAGAAATTTTCAAATTTTCTACAAGACAATGGGATCAAAAGGCAGTTTAGTTGTAGGTATACACCTCAAAAAAATGAAGTAGTTGAGAGGAAAAATAGGCAAATCACTAAAGTTGCAAGATGCATACCTAATGAGATAAAGGTACCATTATACTATTGGGCTGGAACTACCACAATCACCATTTACTTGATGAATAGGTGCACAATATCAAGAATACATAATTGGACACGAAGGAGGTATATTTTGGTAAGAAACTTGATCTTAGACACCTAAAAGTTTTTTCGTTTGTTTGCTTTGTTCACATTCCCTAGAAGTGAGGACAAAGATGGAACCAAGGTCCAAAAAATGCATTTTCATGAACCACTTGACAAAGCACAAAAGATATAAGTATTACAACCCTACAACAAAGGAAGTAAGAGTCTCATGAGATGTGTCTTTGATGAACAAAGACCATGAGAAGATAAAGGAAAAGAAAAGGTTCTTGAAGAAGATTGAGATTATTATATAGGACCTAATCGAAGAGGATTTCAGCAATCGAGCAAAGAATTTTAGGTGCCGAGGCATCTAAATCAAATGAAGAATGTTCAACATGGAGGAGAAGACTTGGAAGTTATTTTTTGTCTCCAAATTCAACTTATAGTAGAGCTAAAGAAGCAAGTGCTGCTCCAAACAGTTCTGAAGGTAAAGCTCAATAGATTGAAGAAGAAAATTTCCAAAGACAATGAAAGAAGGTCTTCAAGGACAAGGTATCAAACTCAAAGGCTGAGTTATGATAGTTTCATGGCAAAATCAATTATATACATTATGCAAGTCATGAAAGACAAAGAGCCTAAGACATATGAAGAAGCATGCACAGAAAAGGAATGCAAGCAATATATGAAAGAGGAGATAAAAGCTCTCAAAGATAACCACACATGGGAATTAGTACCAAAGAAAGAAGCTATGAAGATTGTTCCAAAAAATGGGTGTTTATAGTAAAGAAAAATGTTAACGATTCACTAGTTAAACATAAAGCTACATTGATTGCCGAAGGACTTAAACAAATATAAGGCATAGATTATGATGAAATTTTTAGCCCGGTTGCAAATTGGAACCATTAGAACTTTAATAGAAATTTAGTGCTTCAAGCAGGTGGTCATTATACCAACTCGACATAAAAAATGTGTTTCTCAATGGAGAACTACAAGAAGAGGTATACATGAGCCAAGCAGTTGGGTTTGAGATGAAAACCATCCAAACTTTGTTTGTAGGTTGAAGAAGGCAATTTATGGCTTGAATCAAGCACCACGAGCATGGACTCAAAGATTGGTAGAGTATCTAACTAAGTGTGGATACACCCCAAGTAGTGCACATCCTCCATTATACATGAAGAAGGAAGAAATAGAGGTATATATGTGCATATATGTTGATGATCTCATCATAACAAGGAATGATGTTACATGGACTGAAGATATCAAAAGAAAGCTTGGTAAGGAGTTTAAAATTTCAGATGTCTGAGTGTCGAATATTTTTGAGGAATTGAAGTTTTTTATGGGAAAGACGGCATCTTTTTTATGCAAGGGAAGAGCTTTTTGGATGTTTGTTTTAGGTTTGGAATGAGTGAATGCAAACCACTCACTCAACCCATGGACACATACAAAGATTTACTCAAATGATGGAGAATTATTGGAATATGTAACAACATAAAGAAGCATCATATGATCATTAATCTATGCAAATATTACAAGAACATGATCTATCTTACGTTGTTGTTTTACTTTCTAAGTTTATGCAAGATCTGACAATCAAACATTTAAATTCAGCCTAGAGGGTGTTGAGATACATAAAACACATAGTTAATCATGCCTTGTTTTACAAGTTTGGTGAAGAATTGCAAGTCAAAGGCTTTAATGATGTAGATTGGGAAGGTTCAAAGGAAGATAGGAGATCAACCTTAGGTTAGGTGTTCATGATAGGATGCAAACCTATCAGATGGAGCTCAAAGAAACAACCTACTATTGCATTTTTATCCATGGAGGCTGAATACAAAGGATTAGCATTTTCCACATGTGAAGCAATATGGATTAAAAAGTTTTTGGCTAATCTTGAAGTGCAAGTTCAAACCATTCCTATATATGATGATAACATGTCAAGTATTTACGTGGAAAGAAATCCCCTGTTTCATGTGAGGAGTAAGCACATCGAGGTCCATTATGATTACGTAAGGGAGAAGGTACTAAGCAAAGATGTGGAGATAAAGTTTGTTAGAACCAAAGAGTAGGTTGTGGACATGCTTACAAAGTTCTTGAATTCTTTTAAACTCAAAGATTTTAAGGATGTGATAAATTTGCAAGAGAGGGAAAAAGATAACTCTCAAATGATCCTGAGGGGGAGTATTGAATATAAATGTGCAAGCTCATTGTCAGATGAATTATTCTTGGATAAACTTACCAAATGTAAAGGTAAAGGTGAATATAATTCTAAGGATGAAAAAATTTATTCAAATATCATGTTGAATATGTTGGAGTTCGAGGTCTGCGGAAGCACACAAACATCACAAGGAAGAAGACGAAGCTTGGAGCACAACACACAATATTGAATATATTACCACTAGATTGTACAAAGATAAGTAACCCGTTAAGGCTATAGGCATATATACAAGCCGGGGACAAAAAACCTCTTAAAGAGGGAAAAAAGTGCCCCGGTGGTCCTAGTGTATTCACATACATCACTACCTAAATATATCAACAAACCCCCATGAGAGTAATGCAGTGAACAAGGAGCTGGAACTCATGTATAAGGAAGTGCCAAGCTATGTGGAATTAATCCACAAAAGGAAGTAAGCCCATAGCTTTACGGAAAGCTTCAAATTTCTCCCTAGGTAGAGCCTTTGTGAAAAGGTCTACAATTTTATCCTATGTGGGCACATATGACAAACTAATGTCTCTGGTAGAGAACCTCTCCTTGACATAATGATAGTGCACCTTAATGTGCTTAGTGCGAGCATGGAACACAGGGTTCCTCTTAACTACCAATGCGCTCTGACTATCAGTGAAGATGGTGGTGGTAGAAGATTGACCAACACCCAAATCATCCATAAGTCATATGAGCCACATGCACTCAACAGTCACTCTAAAAGCTGCCCTATACTCAACCTCACAGCGAGAGATGGAGAAAGTAGGCTGCTTCAACCAAGATATGCATGATCTACCAAGCATGAAGCAAAAACCATTGGTCGACATGCGAGTGTCATAGAAACCAGCCTAGTCAGAGTCAGAAAAAGCATGTAAATCTGGCGGTAGTGATCCCCCCCTTGGAATAAAACAATCCAAGTAGTCAAGTACCACTCAATGTTGGTACATTTGGCAAGACAAAGTGATCACACAAAACATTTAGGACTACACCCCATTCTACTTCAACTCACATGAGAAAGTGTATGGGAACATATGCTTGATATTTTCTTTTTATCACCTTGGATAATTGTAAAAGAAAAAGTAAAAGGAATTTTGTGTTTTAAGGAGAAGCCAAGCCCTGAATTGTTTCGTGAAGGAATCATTTCAATCACCCCTAAAGTGTAGGAACACTTTTAGGAGTGGGAAATACGAAATTCAAAAGCATTTGATGTGTATAAAAGGGAGCAAATTTTAGTAGTGGGGATATGAGCCATCATTGAAAGCTTTTAAGCTGCATTACTAAGCATACCCTAAGCTCAACTTGTGTAATAGTAGTCCTCTACACTTCCAATGTATGATGTATCATATGTGCATTATCATTTATTAACTGATACATTTCTTCATAATGAATTTCTATCTACTTTTCTCAATCACTTCATCATTTCAATGGTTTTGCAGAAGTGATTTCTCTACGTGTACCCCATCATTTGATGCATTTAACTTGATATAGTTAGAGTGAAGTGTCTACTATATACCCACAAATTTTCATTAGATTTGGTTTAGCCAATCTCGAGAAATGTGTTGATGAAGTAGACCATGTTTGCATATCACCTTGCTCCTAAAAAGTTGGGATGATCCCCCTAAGTTATTAAACTCATTGCTCATTGTATAGTGCCTCTAAATTCATAAAATAACTTTTGTTAGTTAGCTATACAATTGAGTTAGATGTGTGCAAAAGCTCTCTAGTCAATTCATACTAGGTTGTGAACTCTGAGTAGAACACTGAGCACCTACAACCCCAAAATAGAAGGTTTGTTTACAAACCTAGTTCATTTTTTGGCGTGAACGTTTGAAAATGATGCTCCAAGGCACATAGTGGTTCTAAATGTATATTTGGGAAACTAAAGGAGTCTTTTAAGGATCCTTGAAGTCATTTATGTAGGTGTAGAGCAGGTTTTGTGCAACACTAGCTCATCTCTGGACTATATCCAACCATCTCCTTATAGTGGTATTAGAGCTCCATCAACGCAACATGGGAGATGGATTTCATTCATCCATAGACAAATTGGATCGAGGTAACTACTCAGCTTGATCACTTAGAATGGAAGCATATCTTCAAGGGAGAAGTCTCTATGGTTACATTTCTGGAGATGAGATGATGCCAATCCTCAGAAGCAAAGCACAACCAACTCAAGAAGAACAAGAGAGATTAACCAGATGGTGCTCAAAGGATGCTCTAGCCAAGCCATACATTCTTAACTAAATCTCTGATTTTTTACTTCCACACATCAGGAGCTGCAAGACTTGACAAGAGATATGGAATGCTCTTGAATCATTATTTTCAGCAAGCACTAAAGCTAGGAAGAACCAACTCTGGATGGAGTTTACGATACTCAAGAAGATGCCCAAGCAAAGTGTGACTGATTTTGTCACCAAGATGAACCTAGCATATCAACTTAGGAGCATTGGAGAAGTCATAGATGAAGAGCAGATAGTAAGGCAAGTGATCAATGGAATAAAGGCATGTGACCAATGGGAAGCTTTCACCACAACCATGGACCTATACAAGGACATGCAAGTTCCTAACTTCAACACCCTCATCGGACAAGTACCTCTCAAGAAAACTTTATAGAAAGAGGTAGAGGTTCAAGAGGAAGAATCAAAGGAGGAGGACAAGGCAAGGGGAGATATCAAAGCTCCTCTTCATGTGTTATATGTGGCTTGACTAACTACATTACTAAGAATTGTTTTAGGAACCCTAGAAATCACTGAGGAAGAGGTTATAACAAGGATGGATATGGAAACTCAACAGGTAGATTCAATAATAACAATGGCTACAACAACTCATACAACAACAACAATTACCAAGGAGGATACAGAGGAAGGACAGATTACAACAAGTATGTTGACGATCAAACTCAAGAGGATTCATTACTTCTTATGAATATGACTTGGAGGATCCAAGGAATAGGCATGAAGTCCAAATAGGAGATGACACAAGGCATCGAGTGGAGAAGATTGGAAATGTAAAGACTTCATATGGTAATATGAACTTATTGAGCAAGGTATTGTATGTGCCTACCATAACAAAGAATCTCATAAGTGTTGGCCAGATTGTTGAGAAAGGGTTGTCGGTTAGATTCACAAAACATGGAGCATATGTTGACGATCCACATCAAGGATTCAAGAGGATAGCAAGAGGAGAAAAACCAGGTAGATTATTTACATTTGAGCTCCAAGACACTAGGAACATTGCATTGTACAATTATGGTAGTTAAACATTATCAAAATTAGAGATATGGCACAAGAGGCTAGCTCATATAGGTGAAAGGGCCTTGAAGCAAATTAGTAGCGATTAGAGTGTGCTTGGCTTACCAAATATCTCCAAGCAACATATGATTTAGTAAATGTAGTGCTTGTCAATTTGGTAAGTCTCAAAGACAACCATTCACCAAGAAGGGATACATCCATGGAGACCTAGTGGAGTTAGTCCATACAGATGTATGAGGTCCAAGCAAGGAGCCTTCAATCTCTAGATCCAGATATTATGTGTCTATCATTGATGATCGTAGTAGATGGACAATACTCTATTTTATGAAGCATAAGGATGAAGTATTCTCTTGTTTCAGAAATATCTAGCACTTGTTGAGAATCAAATAGATAAAACTTGGAAGAGGCTAAGGTTAGATGGAGGGGGAGAATATTTCTCTTATGAATTTGATACTTATCTCCAAGAGAGGGGCATCAAAAGAGAGATTACAACAAGGTATACTCGAGAGGAAAATGGTGTGGCAGAGAGGAGAAATCGAACCATAGTAGAGGTTGCAAGGTCAATGCTAAATGAGAAAAAGTTGCCCAATTACCTATGGGTAGAAGTTGTATCCACATCCATCTACCAAATCAATAGAATTCCATTAACAACATTGGATGGAATGACACCTTATGCAGCATGGAATGGAACAAGACCTAGCCTTGACCATTGCAGGATCTTTGGGTGCATAGCATATGCACACATACCTTCACAAATTAGAGTCAAATTGGATCCAAAGGTTAAGAAGTGTATATTCATTGGTTATGACCTAAATTAGAAAGGCTATTGAATATGCAATCCAAGTAATACAGGTTTCATAGTTAGTAGAGGTATTTTTTTTCATGAAAACAAATCTTGGTTTGAAGATGATTGTAGGAGAATCAAACTTCCTTACGACATAGAGGAAGATTTCCCAACTCTACCAAAGAGGAGTAATCATATGCATGAGGATTCAAGTGAATCTAATGATGATAAGAAGACTCCAAGGAGAGAGATCAATTTTTGGAATTCCAAAGGCAAAGCTAAAGTGCAAGATTTGAGAGAAGTTGCAGAATCATCACAATAAACCATAATAAGATCAACCAGGGAGAAAAGAAAGCCACAAGGGTATGGTTATGATACATTCTTGGTCACTAAGAACTCAATTTATATTGCTCAGGATACAAACTCAAAAGAACCATCAACATTTGAAGAGGCCAAGAAGAAACCTAAATGGAGAGAAGCCATGGAAGAAGAAATTGAAGCTCTTCAAGAAAATCAAACTTGGGGATTGCTTCCCAAGAAGCCATCCATGAAATTCATTGGATCTAGATGGATCTACAAGGTAAAGAAGAACTCAGATGGATCAATAAATAGGTATAAAGCAAGGCTTGTGGCTAAAGGTTTTGGTCAAACCCAAGGTATAGATTATGAAGAGACTTTCTCTCCTGTGGCAAAGATGTCTATAATCAGAGTGCTCATGAGTATAGCATCTTCTAAGAATTTGAATATCTATCAATTGGATGTTAAAAATGCTTTTCTTAATGGTTGGATTTTAGAGGAGGTTTACATGGCTCAACCTCCTGGTTTTGAAGTCAAATCATATCCAAAATATGTATGGAGGTTGAAGAAAGCCTTGTATGGCTTGAAGCAAGCCCCTAGGGCTTGGAATCATAGGTTGGCCACTTACTTGCAGGATAAAGGATTCATGGTGAGCAAGGTAGATCCTTCCCTCTTCATAAAGAGGAATCATTCAAAGGTCATATACCTTTGTGTATATGTGGATGATATAATTATTACAAGTAATGATGTAGATGGAATCAAGAGGATCAAAGCACAGATGAAGGAAGAATTCACGATCAGTGAGCTTGGCCTAGTCACTTACTTCCTAGGTTTGGGAGTAGTATATATAGAGAGAGGTATGTTCCTAAGGGAAAGCAAACATATTTGAGAAATGCTCTCCAAGTTCAAGATGGAAAACACAAAGGTTGTAGGGAATCCGATGGAGATAAATCATAAACTAAGTGCTCATTAAGGTGAACTGATTGAGATGTGACTAGTTGCCAAAGTCTTGTTGGTAGCTTGAACTACGCTACCCTAACTAGGGTTGACATATGTTATGGAGTTAGTGTGTTAAGTCAATTTATGCACACTCCAAGGAAGCCTCACATGGAAGCACCTAAAAGAGTCTTGAAGTACTTGAAGGGTACAATTGATGAAGGGTTATACTACCCTTACACCTCTGATTTAGATATCAAATTATTCCCTGATGCAGATTGGATAGGTTCCAAGGATGATAGGAGAAGCACCTGAGGCTATCTCACATTTGCAGGTACCAAATTGATCTCTTGGTCATCAAAGAGGCAACCTACAGTTGCTGTCTCATCAACTAAAGCTCAATACAGAGGTCTTGCAAATGCTACTCAAGAGGCTATGTGGATCAAAACTCTATATTCTGATTCAGGGTTGAATACTTAAACCCCACACATCTTTGGTGATAACATTAGCTCATTACATCTTTTTGCTAATCCTATCTATCATGCCAGGACCAAACACATTGACGTACACTACCATTATGTCAAAGAAAAGATCATTAGTAAAAGGTGTTCTGTGTTTGTGAGTTTGTGTGTTCTGTGTTAGCTAGTGTCTTTGTGCTCTCGTATTCGCCATGGAAGCTTTGGTTAACATTGCGACCTTCCGTGCTAGCTTCGCTCTAGAATTGAGCGAGTTTTTGTGCACTCTTGGCCTTTTGGCATTTGCTGAACTTCCCTGGCATTCGGTGGAATGCCATCCTTTCTTTGCGCAGATTATATCTACCATTGCTGCTACTCCCGCTACCGAAACTTGTTGGGCACTCACTTGTCTTAACCCGCGTTTCGTAGTCACCCTATCCACAGCTGCTAAGGGATTCCATCTCCCTCAGGAGGGTAGTGTCGATGGACCTCTCTTACCACCGTCAACAATGAAAGAACTTTTCCGGCGTCACTCTTCCAATGAAATCGCCATCCTTTGTCCCCCTGAACCGGAGCGCACTGCACTACAGTTTCTTGTAGCTGCACTTAACCTGCAAAAACACACATATGGCATTTCTCGCCCCTTCTATTCTATGATCGATGTCGCTGCACGTGAAGCATTTAATTTTGCTTCATTTTTATTCCGGTGCATTCACCGAGAATGCCAAGCAGTTTCTCGGGAATTGGCCAAGGGCATATTCCTCAGACGCGATTGCCCCATCTACTGACATTTCTCCTCCCGACGATTCAGGCTGCGCAACCTCCTCCTCTATACCCTTCTCTTCCATGAGGAGTCCATACAAGTGATGGAGGTCGACGATGACGAGGATCTCTTACAGTTCTTTAAGGGGAAGCGCCGCAAGTTAAGCCCCTCTCATAGTAAAGCACAGCCATCCTCAATCATTCAATTGCAAGAGACTGCTTCTTCTGCTCAGATTCTTTCTGTTCCACCATCCCCTAAAGACCAAGTTGATCCTGATACTATCATTGAAGAGGTTCACCCTGATGATACGGTCATGCAGCCACAATCTCATCCACAGGAGCCAACGCTCGACACGGTCATAGAAGTCGAACAACTCGCGGATAAAGCACAACCTGCGGAGGCGACTGCTCAATCAGATGTCTCCTCTCTCGTGGTAACTACTCTTCCTTTTCTATCTGCACCCCAAAACTCACCTCTGCCTCTTCCTCCCTAAAAGGTGCCTTTGCTGCCTAGCCCTCCTTCCTCACCATGTCATTCAGTAGCCCGTCCTCTTCCTTCCTCCCCTGATTATTCGCCCCCTTCGTCGTCCGCCATCGTTTCCGCTAACCCCTCTCAGCCAATCTCCACTTCTATTGTACCTAATTCATTGGCCCAACTAGCTCAGATCGGTAGCTACCTCATTCATCTTTCCACTCATCTCCCCAATCACCTACAAGTTGCCCAACAATCCCTCCGACAGCAGCACCAATCCAAGGTGGACATGCTTGAAGCAGATATCGCACCACTTCAGGAAGAGGTGCTCACCGCCAAAGCTGAAGCTAGTTCACTCGAGGAACAGATTCGAAGTCTCCAAGCACAGTTGACTGAGAAGAATGCCATCACTGCAGCTCGTGATGATGAGATTAGTAAGTTGACTCAGACCGTAATTGACAAGGATGATGCCATGACCGCTTTGGGCAATCTCTTAGAGACCACGTGTGCTGATCTTGCTATGGTGGAGCAAAAGGTTCAAGAAATGGCGGACTTAGCTGTACAAGCCGAGACTGAATTAAAGAAAGTCACCAAAGAGCTCTTTTAGAAAAGTTGCTCTCTGAAAGAAGAAATTGGCCGTAATATTCAACTGAAGAAGGATGTGGAAGCCATCTAGAAAGAGCGACAAGATTTTTATAAAACCATGCAGTTCCAGTCTTAAGAGCTCGAGCACAGAGACAAACAGTTGGGTATCCAAGACGAGTGTTGGTCACGCATTGATGCAGAAATTGCAGATATGAAGCTAAGACGTGATGCAGCACTCGCCAATGACTTCTACCTCCAAGAAGCTTTCTTGCAGAGTCAAGCCGACACCTTACTCTCCCAAGTCATCGCTGCCAGCTCTATGCGGACTGATGCACATCTGGTTGAACTACAAATTTTGAAGGAAATGTTAGACTCCCTGAAGCAGAAAATAACACGCATCTTTAAATTAGCAAGATCCATGTATATTCAAGGAATCATTGATGATTCCTAAACCTTGTACTTTTACCTGCTCGGTTCGAGTCCATCGTGTGTGTCAGTGTAAGGCCGCCGAAATATTATTTAGAAGAATAATTATAATTAGAAAAGTCACGCATTGAAAGGGTGAAGCGCAAACATTGTATCGTTTCATTCTAATCAATAGAGTATGCACGGAAGAGATTAGAGATGTGTCGCCAACCTGTTCGGTCTGGCCGATAGTCTAGAATTGATTCCATAATGAAGTTATATTAATCGCAGAGTCGTCTGTAAAGTCAATATTGAAGTAAATCAGGTGCTGTGTTAATGTTTACTGTGTTGAGCGAAGTGTAGCAGTAATAACAAGAAAAAGTGGAAGTGATGTGTATGTAATTGTGGTGATTGTTAAGAATGCTATGTGCCGAAGTATAATTGAATCTTCTGTAATTGTTCAAAGTTACTCAATGAAGTTGATTGTCCGAAATTAAGTAGTGAATTGGGAAAATATATATAGGGCCTCTGAATTATTAGACCCCTGACCATCCTAAGAACCCACGAGTAAGAAACAGAACAGTAGTAACTTTAACACTTTTAACAATGTGTTGCACACATAACAACCTCGAGCCATAAACTATGGTAAAGCCTGACTCTTGACTATACACCTCACCATCTCCATGAGTGATATGTTCTTCCTTTCAACAAATCCATTATGTTGAGGTGTATACGGCATTGTACACTGATGTTTTATCCCATGTACAACCAGAAATGCATTAAAGTCTGAATACATATATTCTCCTCCTTGATCTGAACGGAGGGTGTCTATTTTACATGCTGATAGATTTTCCACCAAAACCAAAAACTGTTTGAAGCACATAAATACTTTGGAATTTGCTTTCAATGGATATACCCATGCAATGAAAGTCACGACGTAAAGATAGTTTCCAAAAGAAGGTGTCTGAATAGGACCACAAACATCACTGTGATCAAGTTACAATGTTTGAGTAGCTAAAACTGAACCATCTTTTGGGAATGAGGAACACTGCATTTATAGCTTGTTGGAAAGCTTATCTTGTGTACTTTATATATCTATGTCAGTTTCTACAAAGTAATGTTATGAAGTTCATATCTCACTGCATATTGAAAAACTTTATCTTGTGTCGATTCTTTGTGTTGTATATCTCCTTCGTCCCATTAAAGCATTACAATCTATCAGTCCATATGAGGTTTGGCATGGTCGCAAGCCATCTGTTGCTCATCTTTGTATCTTTGGTTGTCTAGCATATACATAAGTGCTTGAACAAGAACGCAAGAAATCAGATGATAAAGCAGTGAAGTGTATTGTTTGTTAGGTGCAATTCTAAAAGAAAAGGCTATCCTCTGTATCATCCACAGACAAAACACACTTTGGTTAGCCAAGATGTTATTTTTATGGAAGATGCTATTCAGCCATTACTTTTATGTACTAAGGAGACATTAGTTAGCTCCAAAGATACTATGGTACTTTGCTACCTCTTTTTACAAGTGGAAAGTCTAGTGCTGGTCCAAATGAGGCAATTTCTCAACCTTTACATATTTCATATGATGATACAGATCATTCCATTTCTGATGGTGATTTACATGATGCACTTATTGATGAGAGAGCTGATATAGAAGAGGCAAAAACTATGCCTAAATGGCTAGTGCAGACTTTGCAAGATAGCAAATTAGATGCACCTTTGTCATATTGTACTCGTTCAGGCTCTCATAGTGCTTCTTTTACGCTATGCTATGGCTTCCTCTAGTCTCTATGAAGAGAATGAGCTTGTTTCGTTTGATGAAGCATAAAATCTGAAAATTGGATGGCTACTATGCAAATCAGCATATGCTACTATTATGAAAAATCATACGTGGTCTTGATGTACCTTGTCTCCTGGCAAGGAGGCCATTGGCACTTAAGTGGGTATACAAGCTGAGGCATAAGCATGATGGAACAGTTGACAAGTATAAAGCTAGGCTTGTTGCAAAGAGTTATGCTCAAGAAAGAGGTATCAAATTTTGATGAGACCTTTGCTCCTACATGTCGAATGACTACTATTCATATTTTGATGGAACAGTGGGTATACAAGCTGAAGCATAAGCGTGATGGAACAGTTGACAAGTATAAAGCTAGGCTTATTGCAAAGGGTTATGCTCAAGAAAGAGGTATCAAATTTTGATGAGACCTTTGCTCCTGCATGCCGAAAGACTACTATTCATAGCATCTGTGCACTTGCAACTCATCATGGTTGGAACATACATCAGTTGGACATTAAAACTATATTTCTAAATGGTTTCTTTCAGGAAGAAGTGTATGTTTTTCAACCCCATGGCTTTGTGCAGAAAGGGCATGAAAACAAATTGTGCAGGTTAAAAAAGGTATTATATGGTTTGAAGCAAGCACCATATGCTTAGTATGAAAAGATACATGCCTACTTGATTGCGCATCATTTTGAGAACAGTCCAACTGAGAGCACCATCTATGTTAAGCGTGCAAATGATGTGCTCTTGATCATTGTTGTCTATGTTAACGACATGCTGCTCAATGGTCCTCACGAGAAATATATTGTTGAGTTTAAGGCTGATTTGCATGCCTCATTTGAGATGTCAAATTTAGGGCATTTGCATCATTATCAAGGCATTCAGTTTATGTAAGTTTATGGTGGAAATAACATTGTCAAACAAAATATAATGACATATTATTGTACTATTTGGCCTTGAAGACTACAAACCTATTGCCACTCCTATGACAACAGGTTTACGATTGAGTCTTCATGATGCTCGAGATGCATTTCATGTTGTTCTCTATTAAGAGAATGTTGGATGCCTGATTTATTTATGCATTACTAGGCCAGATATTCAATTTGCTCTCTCACATATGAGAAGGTTTATGCATTATCGAGGTGTCAAGCATTGGCAGACAGTTAAGCGTATCTTTCGCTACTTGAGTGGTACTCGACTACTTGGATTGTTTTATCTTAGTAGCTCATGCATATCCTAATGTGGCCACTTTTGGTTATGAGGCTAAGTATGGGGCAGCTTTCACAACAATTGTTGAGTGCGTGTGGTTGAGATGCCTTATGGCTGATTTGGGTGTTGATCAGTCTTCTACCACCACCATCTTTACTCATAATTAGAGTGCATTGGCAATTGCAACAAACCCTATGTTCCATGCTCTCACTAAGCACATTGAGTTGCACTATCATTATGTCAAGGAGAGGTTCTCTATTGAAGAGATCAGTTTGGCATACGTGCCCACACATGAGAACATTGCATACCTTTTCACAAAGGCTCTGCCTACGTAAAAGTTTGAAGCTTTTTGCAACGCTTTGGGCTTACTTCCTTTTGTGGATTGATTCCACAACTTCCTTATACATGAGTGCCAGCAGCTCCTTCTTTACCACATCACTCCTAGGGAGGATTTGTTGATATGGTTAGGTACGTGATGTATGTGAACACACTAGGACCGTCGAGACACTTTTTCCCTCTTTAGGAGGTTTTTCCCCCG
>CM035419.1:88029371-88066871 GCA_020310875.1 Ceratopteris richardii
ATTATCCATAGGAGTATCCAGGATGGTGATGGGTTTCCTCAAAATATCATGATTGTACATCGATGGCATGTATTCTCCCCCCCCCCCCCCCAAACATCTTGTCACTAAAGACCCCGTCAAATCACCCGATGCATCGATTCCAGTATGGAATGGGCAGTGGGTATACACAACCACATTGCAATTTTGCTTTCTATTAATGACTGGGTATACACGCTCATGATTGTACGCTGTCTCATGGGCCAATTTAGTCCACCAAACATCAGTAGACCTTTCTTTCGCTCTATTACCGAACGTCATTACTTAAGTTCTGAAGCTCAACAAAGAAATGGAAATCTCTCTCTCTCTCTCTCTCTCTCTCTCTCTCTCTCTCTCTCTCTCTCTCCGAGCACCCCCCTCCAGCCCCCGTCGGCCCCGAGCGCCCCTATGCCTAGCGCCCCGTCCCTTCCCCATCGGCCCCGTCTCTGTGTCTTCCACTTTGTAATTGCGACAGCCCGTCAACCTGTCAGCCCGCCAAGCTCATCGATTCCAATATGGACTGGGCAGTGGGTATACACAACCACATTGCAATTTTGCTTTCTATTAATGACTGGGTATACACGCTCATGATTGTACGCTGTCTCATGGGCCAATTTAGTCCACCAAACATCAGTAGACCTTTCTTTCGCTCTATCACCCAACTCATTACTTAAGTTCTGAAGCTCAACAAAGAAACGGAAATCCCTCGTACATTCTCTCTCTCTCTCTCTCTCTCTCTCTCTCTCTCTCTCTCTCTCTCTCTCTCTCTCTCTCTCTCTCCCCCCCCCCCCCCGAGAGCACCCCCACTGCAGCCCCGAGCGCCCCTATGCCCAGCGCCCCGTCCCCTCCCCATCGGCCCCGTCTCTGTGTCTTCCACTTTGTAATTGCCATAGCCGGTCAACTTGTCAGCCCGCCAAGCCCATCGACTGTGTCACCCTGCTCTGTGTCACCCTGCTCAGCCCGTCTACTATGTCAGCCCCATAATCCTAATCAGCCTACCTCCTGCGTTGCGTTCGTATGAGGTGCCAAACTCTAAACCCTAACTGCTCTTATCTTTGTCCCCCACCACCCCATCCCTGCTCGCTGCCTCCCGAACCTTCCCCGCAACCCTTATCAGCCCATCGATCAGTCTCTAGTACTTCTCCAACCCCACCTTAACCCTAACCCGAAACTAACCCTAACCCTAACCCTAACTCTAATCCAAAACAAACCCTAATCCTAAACACTAAAACTCAACCCGCCCTCTGTTGCCAAAATGCCTATTTTAGCCTCCTATAGTAACCCTAATCCTATGCCAAAACCCTAAATCCCAACCCAAACCCAACCCAACCCTAACCCTAACCAGAGCCCTAATCCTAACCCTCCCCCCCTTCTCTCTCTCTCTCTCTCTCTCTCTCTCTCTCTCTCTCTCTCTACATGAGTATCAATATGGCTCCCATGGACCGGAGGGAAGTGGTAAAACTTATCTCTAAAGCCATCAAAGAAGCCTAAAGGAAGCGGACCGCACTTTCAACATGGAGATACGAAAAATGATGAATAAATTCAGAGGACTCGAAGAACAAGTAAATGTTGAGGTACGAAAAATGATGGATAAATTCAAAGGACTCGAAGAATAAGTAAAGATCCTCACAAACGAGCGAGATACTTGGAGGACAGCCTATGAGCACCTCAAAGAAGAGGGGTAGATGTCCAACAGAGAGACACTCAAAGAAGAAATAAAGAAGGAAATTAAAACAGAAGTAGAATTCACCCGAGAATCCTGGGTAGAAGCAGTCCACAAAAGGATTAAGAAGGAAGTCAATGAAGACGTGAAGAAGGAAGAGCTCACACGAGTTCAAGATACACTTAAGGAGAGACTTCGACACATCCGAAGACTCCATGTTCGGATTACAGACCTCCCAAAGGGAACATCACCGGAGAAAGATGCCACCGACGTATGTCGTCCACTTGGATACGAGACCATACCTTTCACAAGCACATGGAGGGTTGAGAGGGATACATCCTGTTCGCGAGCACTCGTCCTTCAGATGAGCTCCGAAGAGACAGAGACCTCCTTTTTTAGACGTCGACTGGTACCACATGGATTACTCGATGGTGCCCTTTACATGGATGAGGACCTCACGAGGATGCAAGTAGCACATCGACGTGCTTGCATGCCACATATACTCCAGGCGCCGAGAGAAGAGGAAGGCCTTTTACCGTGATCGTAAGGTCTTTATAGACGGACACCTTATCAAATAGGACCACACTGAGTATGAAACATCACCATACCAAGTGGCACCACTCAAAGGAATAATATAAAATCGCAACGGAGCACTTTGGACATGACCAAACAGACTTGAAGAGATCCTAGAGACACACAACTTTGCTTGCATTACAGAGATGCACGAGAGCCGAGAGACAGGGCTCCCTCATATAGCATGTTTCCAATGGCATTCAAGACCACGATGCGACAAAATCCAGCTCGAGGATCGAGTGGTGTCGCCATCATATTCAGACATGAGCTTCACAGTTAGATCCACATCACTAGCGGAGATGAGAAGGCACGATACATGTGGGTATGCTTGGAGATAGCAATAAAGAGGTGGATCTACATAGCCATTTGCTACTTCCCACCACGAGGATCCCGATACTCTGGACATGACTGGGAGGAGCCGCCTAGAGACAGTGACTCACCCTATACTACACTCTCAGAGGAGATACTACACTATAGCACTCTAGGTGAGGTCTTCCTTATGGGGGACTTCAATGGATACCCACAGTCACGCCAATGTGAGTCATATGATATGGAGCAGTCACTGATCACAAGCAGAGGACCAGAGGAGACAGGGACAACGGGATGCACAGATGGCCGGGATCAGACAGATTGACATGCTTTCCACATGGAAGTGGCAAGAGCATAGTCGACTATATCTTAGATACCCTCTCTCGGGCATTGCTAATCACTTCACTTGGTATTGGTAGACGTCCATTCGGAGCCGATCACACTTTTATCACGCTCACACTCTCATCTACTCTTCCACTAGACCCTCTCCCACGTACTCTATCACATGCCACGAGACAATTCACACGCAGCTCTCATATGTCTACATACACCATTTACACACCCGCCTACTCACTAGATCCACTCTCACCTTTGGACACACTCACTTCACAGATCACCACCATCCTACACGACTCAACTCTACACAGTTTACCCCACCACACAAGAGGAAGGGTATCAAAGCTCCAGGACAGGTAAGATTTAGATGCAATTACTCTACCATGGACTACATCTTCACTTTAAAATGCCTGATCAACTAGGCTCGAATGAGGAAATGGAGATTATATTGCTGCTTTGTGGACTTTCGCAAAGCCTTTGACACAGTCCCCAGGGAGAGACTCTTCATATGCCTACTCGACATCAAGGCTCCAAAGGAGATGATATGGGGGATCTACGCCCTATATGAGAGAGTATGAGGTAAAGTGAAATGTCCGGGCGGCCTTTCAAATTCACTTGCTAGCACCATCGAGGTGAAGCAAGGGTGCCCTCTCTCGCCCACACTTTTTGGGCTATACATTGATGAGATAGTGGATTTCATACAGCAACAGGAGGGGATGGCATTGAGGTACAAGGGACCATGGTCCATATTCTTTTATATGTTGATGATATTGTCTTGGTTTCAGAGTGTGCAGAGGGTCTACAACATCATTTACACGGTCTAGACGACTTCTGTGCACATAGAGGGCTATCAGTGAATCTTGGTAAAACCAAGGTTCCAATCTTTCATACATCAGCGTAGGTGAGGAGGGAGAGTTCTTTCACAGCTGCAAGTGGATCCATCGAGGTAGTCAGCTCATATGTATATCTGGGACTGACGTTCACAACAACCTCCAGGGCTTTCTCCATGTCTGAGGAGACTCGAGATCGCATCACACGAGGATATGCAACATTAGCTTTGATGGAAAGACAATGCCACTAGGGCTACTTTCAGGAGCCTCGCACAAAGGGGTGGCTCTTTGACAATTTGGTCACCCCAGCACTTATGTATGGGGCAACCATATGGGGGCAAGGGTTATCATCAACATGGACAGCGATGGAGAGACCACAGGTCCTCATGATTGCCAGATTCATCCACAACAAACCCTCGGTACCCCATGTCTCAAGGCTTTCTCCATGTCTTAGGCAACTCGAGATCACATCACACGAGGATATGCAACATTAGCTTTGATGGAGAGACAGTGCCACTAGGCCTACTTTCAGGAGCCCCGCACAAAGGGGTGGCTCTTTGACAATTCGGTCACCAAGCACTTATGTATGGGGCAGCCATATGGGGGAAAGGATTATCATCAACATGGACAGCGGTGGAGAGACCACAGGTTCTCATGATTGAGAGACTCATCCGTAACAAACCCTCGGTACCCCATGTCTCAAGGCTTTCTCCATGTCTCTGGCAACTCGAGATCGCATCACACGAGGATATGCAACATTAGCTTTGATGGAGAGACAGTGCCACTAGGCCTACTTTCAGGAGCCCCGCACAAAGGGGTAGCTCTTTGACAATTTGGTCACCCAGCACTTATGTATGGGGCAGCCATATGGCGGCAAGGGTTATCATCAACATGGACAGCGGTGGAGAGACCACAGGTTCTCATGATTGCCAGACTCATCCGCAGCATACCCTCGGTACCCCATGATATCGTAAGGGCAGAGCTTGCTGCACCACCAATTCTAGTAGAGGCACTCTTCCAGATAGTATGCTTATTACAAAGGATCCACCGCATGGATAGAGCACGCATCACTTACGGAGCTTTCCAGGCATCACGTGAAATGATGTTAGCGGGGGAGACCTTCTCATGGTATGCATAGACACGAGATTGTCTCGCCCATTTGGACTTGACATAGACAGACTACCACCAATCTCTCTCCCACCAGGAGAGGAATAGGATCATCCGTAAGGAGATATGGCATACATACATACAGAGGACATGGGTCAGCCCCAGAGATCCATTGCCACCGAAAATGCTCTACTATCATGAGCATTTCCTAGAGAACTAATATCAGGGCTTCATTGAGACCAATCACATCAACTCGAGATCGAGAGAGGTGGGCTAGAGGAGTCCCCCGAGAGGAGAGGTTGTGCCCAGTTTGCCATACAGAGATAGAGAGCAAGGAGCACTTGATTACGAGATGCCCAGTATACATAGACCTACAAGCAAAGTTCCAAATTGAGGAGTCACTCCAATTGTGCATGACCAAAGGAAACCAGTGGAGGGTGGGTCACTATATCACGGAGCATATGAGAGACAAGAGCATATGCTTCAGCGCACACATCAGACATAGACAAGTACCCAGCAAACTATTACTTGGTTCTTTCCGAGACTTGAGCCACATCAGACAGACCAGCCACCCAGAGGCATAGGGCTCACGCTCGAGCGGGCAGGAGCACAAAAAGTGCGACACAGACCGCGTACGACTGGGTACCGACGACCAAGACTGCATCATGAGGACATCTCTCGCATCAGGATAGCCCACAACCACATGATGGAGCATCAGCGCACCACCACCACTTGGGTCGCCCTCTTGGAGGAGGTGTTGAGTCCACCTCCGATGTACCATATACTCCACCCTCCTCCACCCATATGTACAAATTAGGGTATACATATTTACTCCCACATATGTCCCCATGTAGTAGGTGGCCATTATCTGCAGAGTCAGAGCCACTCTCCCCCCACGTACCACTACTCTATCTCCACTACTCCATCTTTGCTAGGTACACCATCAACTTGTTGTTTCCAGCCTACATAGTTCTTTTTTGTAGTGAGTACTTTTCTTTTCATCGATACACAGATGACCACAATTGTGCATGGTTTTGTCTCATAGGCCAAGTTTGGCCTTCTGATAGACGTTAATAAGACTCTCTCTCTCTCTCTCTCTCTCTCTCTCTCTCTCTCTCTCTCTCTCTCTCTCTCTCTCTCTCTCTCTCTCTCTCTCTCTCTCTCTCTCTCTCTCTCTCTCTCTCTCTACGCACGTGACATTCATATGTATACCTCAGCGTGACATTCACAGCAACCTCTGGGCTTTCTCCATGTCTTAGGCAGCTCGAGATCGAACCACACGAGGATATGCAGCATTAGCTTTGATGGAGAGACAGTGCCACCAAGTCTACTTTCAGTAGCCCTGCTCAAAAGGGTGGATCTTCCACACTCTGGTTACCCCAACACTCATGTATGGAGCAGCCATATGGGGGCCAGGGTTATCAGCATTAGCATGGACAACGGTGGAGAGACCACAGGTTCTCATGATTGCCATACTCATCCGCAGCAAACCCTCGCTACCCCATGATATCATAAGGGCAAAGTTTGCTCCGCCGATGCTAGTAGAGGCACTCTTCCACTCAATATGCTTATTACACAAGATCCAAGGCATGGATAGAGAGCGCATTACTACAGAGCTTTCCAAGCATCACATGACATGGCATTGGTTGGGGACACCTCCTCACGGTATGCACAGACACGAGATTGGCTGGCCCACCATGGGATTGACATAGACAGACTACCACCACTATAGTATGACTCCTGCACCCCCACCTACTTACTCTCCCACCAAGAGAGGAATCGGATCATCCGTCAGGAGATATGGCATACATACATAGAGAGGACATAGGTCAACCTGAGAGATCCATTGCCACCAAAATGCTCTACTACCGTGAGCATTTCCTACAAATCTCAGATAAGTTTCATCAGCTCGGCTCGAGATCGAGAGAGACCGGACCAAAGGAGTCCCCTGAGAGGAGAGGTGGTGCCGAGTATGCCATACAGAGATAGAGTGTGAGGAGCACTTGATCAGGAGATGCCCCGCATACTCAGACTTACGAGCACAGTTCCATATTGAGGAGTCACTCCAGTCGTGCATAACCACAGGAGACCGGCGGAGGATGGGTCCCTTCCTCACGGCAGCACAGGGGTATTCTCCATGGCACATGGAGCGAGAGATGGATTGACATGAGGCTATGCGGCGCTTGCTGGATTGGAGAGACACTGCTTTCAGGCACATTTTCAGGAGCCTCGGACTAAGGGGTGGCTCTTTGATACTCTAGTAACACCCACATTGATGTACGCAGCGGCAGTATGGGCACCAGGAATCACGGAGGCCATGTGGATGTGGATTGAGAGGCCCCAGGTCACCATGATCTCATGCTTGCTCCGCAGCAAGCCCTCCGTTCCACATGACATAATACGGGCTGAGCTTGGCACACCCCCGATGCTAGTGGAGGTCCTCTTTCAGCAGGTGACCTTTATTCTGAGAGTCAGAGAGCTCCCCACCAGTCGACTCACCAGGCTTGCATCTGAGAGCTCTAGACATTTGGCAGAGACACGGCATGAGAGAGTATGGTCATTGTTGTTTCCTGACGCATCAGGAACGATTTGCTAACGTCATTAACGTCCGTTCCTCACGGCCAGGTAGCTGATGCATTCCCGACGGGGTGATTGCAGACCCTTTTTTTTTTGGGGGGGGGGGGAGGGGGGGGGAGTGTGTGTGTGTTTATTGTCTGAGTCTGAGACTCTGAGTCACCCGATTTCGCCCTCTGCAGCTCCCGGTTATGCTACTGTACTGAGCGCTCAGCGATCTACAGCCTAGAGCTAGCAATTCCACCCGACAGACACCTACGCAGCAGCTTGTAGAAGTCTCAAGCTTCAAGGTGAGGCCCGAGGGTCCATGCTGGTCTTCCAGGCTGCTCTTACTGTAGAATGTGAGCAGTACTATCTACATACATGATACTATGATACTACATACATGCTTCTGGTGAAAAGCACATCTGAAAGCAGATTTAGGGTTTGGCTTTTGAGGGCCAATGTGGAACCAAACGGTAAAGTGTTATATATCCTTGGAAAGCTCTCAACGAATATTTTTCTGATGCAATAATTTTTTTTTCCGTTTTTTACCAGGTTTTGACTAAGTCCTAAAATAATGGTTGCTGGAACATTGGAATTTTGGGACATTCTGACGTTGTTTTCCAACAAGTATACCCCCCTCTTTACCGCTGTTATTGTCTCTCTACTTATTCATAGTTGCTCACTTTTGATATTTTGGAGTTTCGATTATTTTTCCCTATCACTTGTGCAGGTTTACATCACATGTTTCTTTTTTTTTTTTAAATTTGTACGGCTCATAGTTTTTGTTTTGAGGTCTTTGGTTTTCTCGTTATTCCAGCATACCCTTTTTCTAGTTCCTCATAATCAGCATTCTCGGTGTTTTTTCTTAATTTCGGTGCAAAGAGTTAATTCTGAATAACTACTACCGTTATACGCTTTTTCTCACTAAACTGTCCTTTTTATCTCCAGTTTATTCTCCTATTTTCATTTCAGATATTTTTTCTCTCACATATATGTACATCCTTATATAATCTTAGGAACTTTTTTGTATCCTCTTCATCATGGATAGTATCCCTCCTCAGCTCGAAAATGTATGTATGTATACATACAAAAACATATATAACATCTCAAGCATGAATACTGATGGTATCTTGTTGTGTCCTTACACCTAGTCATGACTTGTCTGTTAGAGAGCTAATTTGCTACAGAGTTAGAAGACAAAGTCCAATGCTAAGATCACGGGCAGTTGACCAGAAATACGTTCAGTTGCCAGCCAAGATGCCCCTCTGAATCTTCCAAATAAACCTAGAAGACCAGAAACTTTAATTTGTGCACCCCTCGCCTTTTGTCCTCTGTCACTCTTCCACTTATCATATCCTTTGCAATGCCTTTTTTTCTACATTTGACCTGTCCCTCTCTCCCCTTTTCTCTCTTCCTCCCATTCTTCCTTCCCCCAAGCCCCTTTCCTCTCCTTCAACTCCCCTTCATTTCTCTGATTCCCTCGCAAGTAGATTTTGATGAAGTATTATGTGTTACTAAATGTTCCATGAGATCTACAGGGGCCAACCTGTGCACTGTAAGGAGCAATGACACCAACGTCTTTCCAATTATTGAAGTCACTACCGGATTTCAATTGCTTCAGTACCTCTAAGACCTGCAGAAGAAAGGCATATTGAATGTAAGTATTATCACATGTTAGATAAGGCCAGTATATTTTCAAGCATCAAGAAACCATCATCCTACCATCTTACATTAAGGCCATCATACAAAAAAAACAGGAAAAAAAAATTACTAGTATATGAATAGGCTTCTTCACATAACAAAGGCTCAAAATGTTTTAGGCCAAAATAGTCAAAGGGAGCGAAGCGGCCCTGCAGGAGAGGGAGAGGGAGGTTTTCCTTTTTTTTCTCAGGGTGGGGGGGGCATTTTGTGGGGGGGGGGGGGGAAACTAAAGACATACATAAAAACTTTACAACCTGTTTCAGAAACTGGAAAACTCAGTCGTATTGCATTAGCTTTATTATCTTAAGATGTAGGAAACCGAGAACAAAAAACAGGAAGGAGAATATAAGGTGTCTTTGTCCATTCAGGAAAGTGTGTTATTCAGATAGACTCATCAATTATGATCATCTAGTTAATATCACAGGTGAGAAAGATTTGGCTTAGGAACCTAGGAAAAAAGAGAAGCTTTTTCATATTTGTGATCTCTAGATGGATAGAGCCACATGAAACTGTGCTGAGTCTGAAAAAGGAATTATGATTTCAAGAAAAAGAAAATACTTCATGATTTTCTCGCAATTCATACATCTTCATAAATTTATGTAATTATCTTATGGTACTACATCATGGTATCTCTCACCTAGAAAGCTCAAAAAGAAAATTGGCATGCAAATAAGGCAGCTTAAATCAGCACCCTACCCCCAGCTGCTTCTAGACATGAAACCTATATATGATTCACATTGATCTCACGAATCGCAAAACTGTAATTATAGAAGCGGAGAGAAAAGTAAGTAGAATATATATAAAAAACCAAATCATATGTAAAAATGATCATCTTCCTTGGATCTCTCATTCCTGAAATCGGCTTTGAAGATCCCAGGTCTCTTAGAAATTTCTATGTACCTGAGTGGCTTCCACATTATTAAAACATGAACTACTTTCTGGAGTGGTCTCCTCTCTCCCACTCAAACAGTCAATAAAGACCATTGGCTTGAAGGAATTTGGCCAAGGGTATCTGTCCAAAAAATCCAAGTACATATTAAATATCTTTTCTTTGAACTTGTCACAAAAACTGCGTTCTTGAGTGTATGAATTTGAATATGAAATAATTGTCACATACATTTATCTACAAAATAAAATCAAGATCGTACTGACCCGGATGGTGGTAGGCGATCCGAATGTGAGGGATACGATAATAGCCTTCCAAAATAAAACAATTTTGAAGGCAATTTTGCAATTTCGGGGTGCATCCTGTACTATATCAAACAAATTCAAATCACAAACAGAAACCATTGAAGTCTGCAAATGAAGGAGTAAAAGATAATATTCTAGTAAATTTGATTGATTTAAAATCTTTGTATCATAAATTGTCATGTCTATATATGTGACATTGATCAACTTCAGAGTACATCAAAATTGGAACACGTTTGTCCCATTTTGTCCTAAAAATATGAAGCATAAAGTGATGGTCTGAAAATGAGAAACATATCGGCTGACCGTACACTTCCCTCAAAATCTGTATATGTCAGTACAAGGTCAATGTGATAAGTATACAGGTATATCTGAACCATACTTAAAAGAAAATTAGCAGTGTTAGCTGAGCAAGAATATTTTTATTTTCATCAAGTTAGTGTAGGAATAACACAGCCTTCTAACCTCCCTAATATGGGCATAAGCCCAACTTTTCTTGCCATATCTTCAAAATGGTGCTAAATGAGCACCTATGCTGTCTTACCTATGGTATATACCCTACTGCCCCTTGGGCCTTGGGTGCTTACTCCTTACGTAACTCACCTTATGGAGATTCCAAGGCCAGTCGTAATGCAAGTGCCAGATCAGAATGCAACCATCACAACGCTTGTGAGGAATTCTTCAATTTTCATGTTAGTTGCTTAATATTTGGTTTTTTTTTTTTTTTTGTGTGTGTGTGTGTGTGTGTCTGTGTGTGTGTGTGTGTGTGTGTGTGTGTGTGTGTGTGTGTGTGTGTGTGTGTGGAGGGGGGGGGGGGGTGGGGGTGGGGGGGGGGGGGAAAAGAGAAAAACCCAAGCCCCAATCTACAGTGAGTGGGGACATAGGGATTGAAGTACTACTAGGAGTGGCCATCTAGAAACAACCCACAATGGGAGAGAGAGGGAGTGTTTTGTGTGTGTGTGTGTGTGTGTGTGTGCACGCATGCGTGCGTCTGTGTGTGCGCATGCGTGTGTCAAGGTGGTAAGGTTCGTAAGGTACGTAAGGTTCGGTTCGAACCAGGTTCGGTTCGAACGAGGTTCGAGGGAAGAACCTTACCTCGAAGATAAAGTTCGTAAGGTTCGTCGATCCAAATTATATACAAATATATAAATTTAAAAATTATATGTTAATTTATTTATAATACATGTATGTTAGAAGACATGAAAACATCAGAGGACCTAGATATGAATATAATACATGTACATTTAAGTTTTTGAAAATCCTTATGCATAATTTTAAGAATAACAACCTAAACCTTAACCCGCAAGAACCTTAAGAACCTTACACGAACCGAATGGAAAGAACCGGAAGAACCTTACGTGGGATTCGGTTCTCGCGTGTGTGCACGTGTGCTTGTGCATGTGTGTGTGCACGTGTGCTTGTGCATGTGTGTGTGCACGCGCGCACACACGTGTGTGTGTGTGTGTGTGTGTGTGTGCGCGCGCGCGCGTGTGTGCACGCGTGCGAAAAAGAAAGATATATTAATGTCTACTATCTAGTAAAGATCAAAGTTGGCCTATGAGACATAATCATATACAACTCATAGTCCTCCAAACATGCAAAAACAAAAAAGCATGGAAACTGAAACTAAAACAAGTGATCTCACTCAGTATAAAGTGACCAAGTAATACATGGACTACTGGAGTGAAGCTCTGGTACCACAGATAATGACTACACTGTGTGGAAGAGGAAACAATCTAAAGATGTGTGAGTGGGATGGGTGGTAATCCCCTCTGCTGATCATGTCATAAACATATCCTTGCGATCTCATCCTGGTAATCCCATGGTATCTAATATCCAGGAACATGGGGTCGTCGTCTAGCCCTCTATGCCGCCATCTGCTGAAGTGTGAATCTAGCACTCGAGGGTTGCATATTCTCACATGCCTCCACTTTCTAGAAGAAATCGATGACACTCTACTGTATAGCTCTACTCTCCGCTCATCTAGGCTATAGTGACTCACGTTGTGTTTGATACACTGCTATGTGGAAGCGTCTGAGTCGCACATGATCCTCACCCATCATACGCTGTAATGAGCTCTCTAATTGGAACTATGTCATCGATCTCTAACTGGTATGAGGATATTGAGCTGTCTGATGGCTACTCAGAGATGACAGGGCAGATAAATCCTCATGTACAGTGGGGTAACTATAAATCCATGATCCGATATCTGTAGAAAAAGCTCAGCGTGGTAGAGCTTTTTCATTTGAAGTGGCTCACTCGGACTTACCCATGTCCTCTGTATATATGCATGCCATATCTTTCGTCAGGGAATCATATTCCTCTCATGTTTAGAGAATGAATAGGTGGGAGCCTGAGTGTCATATTGTCTCCGTGGTAATCGGTCTATATCTAAACCATATATGGCCATCCAATCCCGAACCTAAGCATACCAAGAGGAGGTGTCCCCTAAAAGTGTGAGATCTCGTGATGCTTTAAAAGCTCTATATATGATGCATTTAATGTCCATATCCTGGAATCTATGTAGCAAGCAAACCATCTGGAAAAGTGCATCAACTAGCATTAGTGGCTAGCTCTCTTCTAATAATATCATAGGACACCGAGGGCTTACTACGAATGAGCCTCAGCATCATGAATCTGAGTGACCATATCAAATCTGGCAACCCTGGACCCCATATCAATGCACCATACATCAAGGAGTGTGTGACCAATGTGTCAAATAACTACCCTTTGTTTGGGCTGCTGGAAGTATGCCTGCTGACACTGTCTCTCCATCAAAGCTATGCTGCATAACCTCAAGTAAGTCAATCACAGGCTGGCTGGGTCATAGAGGTGTCTTGGATTTCATAGAGAAAGTCCTGGATGCTTCTTTGAAAGTCACTCCCAAGTATACATTGAGCCACTGACCTCAATGGCCCCACCAGCCACCATAAGAGAGTTTTGTCTCTGCACCTATGCTGACGTATGAAAAATGAGTACCTTGGTTTTACCAAAGTTCATTGAGAGCTCTCTGCATGCAAAAATTGTCTAGGGCATGCAAATGATGTTGTCGTGCTTCCTCGAACTCTGAGAGCAATACAGTATCATCAGCATATAGTGAAACATGAGAAGTGAGCTATCTCATTTATGTAAAGCCCAAAGAGAGTGGGGGAGAGGGCCACCCTTGTTTTACACCAATAATGCTAATAATGGGATCAAAAAGACCTACTGGGCATTGGACTCTACTTGATACTCGCTCATACAATGCATAGATACCCCGTATCCTCCTCTATCAGTCCAAGATCCACACATCCTTGAAGAGCCTCTCTCTAGGTACTTTGTCAAAAGCTTTGCAGAAGTCCATAAAGCAGCAATATAGCCTCCTCTTCCTCACCAGAGTCGTATCAATCAAGCATCTCAGAGTGAAAACGTAATCTATGGTGGAAAAGGATTGTCTGAAGCCATCGAAAAAGAGAGAGAGAGAGAGAGAGAGAGAGAGAGAGAGAGAGAGAGAGAGAGAGAGAGAGAGCGAGCACATGTGTGAGCATGCGTGCACTTGCACATCAGGTGGATTAGCTCATGAGATGAATCATACAATCATAATCATGGATACCAGTCATCAAGAGAAAAGCAAATATAAATGCTTAGTGGTAATGTAATGTGCATAGTGGAGCAAATACATCACAGAAATCAGATGTGCACAGTTACAGGATCTGAGAGGATGAAACTGGATATCATGAGAGTAAAACTAAGTCCATCCCCATCCTAGGTGTATATGAATATGGTACATTAAAAAAGAGCTCTGACAGAATCACGTGTAGCCATATCACATGTCTGATTGTATCATGCAATCTTATCATCTGGATCTCTCCCTCAGTTGTCTAAAGGCAATTGTCCTAGCATGAGGCAGGTACACATCCAAATATCCAAATCTTTTAATTGATAGGTTTTCTAAGATCTACGGAAGTGCTGATTATAATAATGCATTTTGCATGGAAGAGGCTCTGCTGCACTAATCCATGTGTACAGTGTATCTGCCACATATCCTGCCCGATCACCTGATTTTCCTCAACAAATGAGAGCAGGTGTGAATGCATGTACCCTGAATCCAGGAATGGAGGTTGATGATCAATATCCATGCCATGCTGTGAGAACTATGCTGTCATCTGGCTATACTAAAAATTCAGGTCTCCACCCTCAGATACTGCTCTGGATAGCTCAAAAGCTTGGTGAGATAACTTGTGTGGTGTTAGGTTGGTATCCAAATGATAAAATGCACCGTTTGAAAGAGAGCCTCCACAAGCATGAAAGACATAGTACACCCAGCTTTCATAATATCAGGTGGTAACTAATTGCCATGAATCACCTTAAAAAGCATCATAACCAGTGACCTCTACAACTACTTTAAGATGTGTGGTGGTGGACCACAGACCCAAACAGCTGACTGCATACATGAGTAAAGAGGTGACTAACATGCCAAAAACCATCCCTTAGTACAGGCTCATCAAAGAAAGCCTGATGACACTGATGCATGGTGGGAGTGATGCATATATCTTCTCATCACTCTATCTTCCCCATGCTGTGCCATTGAGAATCTGCATCTCTAACATAAAGCAGCATAAGAATGCATCTGCTCTTTATCTCCGCTGATGTACGAGAGGTAAGACTATACTCACAACTCAAACTCAGATAGTAGGATAATGTCATCAGCATAAAGCATAGTGTGTACCTCAGGCCCTACTAGTTTTGCACCACTTGCCCTATTTAGTCATAAAAACCAGTGATCTCATCAATTTGATACCAAAGATTATAGCAATGGACAGCCTTGCTTCACCCCTGTGGTATTACTGAAACAATCTGATAAACGTCCAAGGCAACATACATGATCAAAGACCTCTCATAACACATAAATACCCCAAATAATGTCATCTAGGACCTCCAAATTATATAGCCTCTCCCTATGAACTATGTTAAGAGCTTTGCAAAAAACCACAGTTGAACTGTATAATCTGTCTCCATATGTTCTCCCAGGACTACTCAAGCATGGAGATTGAGGAAGAGATTTACGTGCAGTAACCAGAGGGGTTACAGAAGTCTACCAAAAAGGATTATGTGTCCAAGCTAAAGAGAAGCTTGTACGGATTAATTTTTAAAGCAAGCACTGAGGAAATGCTTTAAAAATTTTGACTTTTGCATGCACTCACGTCGTTTTAAAAGAAGTGAAGCTAATCAGTCTTGCAAGTGGTGCAACATCATCATGTTCAATGTTGCAAAAGATAGTTGCATTATCTGCCACCATGGTTGTAACTTCACTCATTAAGTACCTTTTATCCTACATCAAGAAAAAAAGATTAGTAAACTCACATGAGATACATTCTTTTCACTCAACCCTGGAATCATCTATATAAGAACTTCATGATTTCTGTTCAGCACATAAATAGACAAAGAAACAACCTTCCTTCTTGTTATTCTTTTCACATATTGCGATTCCAAAACAAATACTAAAACTAACGCCATGATGCTCTCTCGGATAAACCCTATGGAACATATTCAAACAGACTTGATTGAATAATGTACAACATATTTGTAAATATATGGGGGAAGTGGGCGAGTGGAGTATGTACTAGCTCTGGGTAGCCTTGGCCTTGCTTCTACACACTAACTAACAAGGATACAGAGTCAAGAAGACAATGAAGGTTCATACAGAAGAACACTATACTTGAAGGTGCATGAAAGTTAGATCCCTATGAGACTCGGACATGCAAGAACTACATTTGAAGAGCCTTTCCTAGATTACAACAAGGACATACTCAAGAGAATGTATTTACTGTACAACAAGAACTAACTTGTATCAATCCTCTAGACACACCCAGCACCAACAAGGCAGAGACTCTCTTACTAGCACTAACCTTAGGGACTTCTCTTCCTCCCAGAGAAACCACCGGCCTCAATTGTTGATATATTTAGGTAGTGATGTGTGTGAACACTCTACGACCGCCGGGGCACTTTTTTCCCTCTTTCGGAGGTTTTTCCCCCCGGCTTGTATATACGCCTATTGCCCTAATGGGCTACTTATCTTTGTACATTCTCTAGTAATACATTCAGTATTGTGTGTTGTGCTCCAAGCTTCTTCTTCTTCCTTGTACTGTTCGCGTGCTTCAGCAGACGTCTATCTCCAACAATTGGTATCAGAGCATTTCGTCACTTCATCTAGGGCGCTGTCGACACTCCTGCGTTTGCAGTCTCAGAATCGCACGGATTTTGGTGAGCATACTCAGCGTGTTTTCGAGATCAAAACAGCTTCACTGTGCGGTGCCGAAATCGCGATCTGAGCTCGTTTCGGCCCCCGAAACGCACTATCGCAGCTCTTGTGCACGCTATTTCGTCTTTTTGTGCCAAAGGTATATACCAGTTTCTGTTCGCCAGTATAAGCGTCTCGAAGTCTGCTACAGGTCTAACGAAATTCGTATGGGCAGTTCTGTTCAACTTCTTGAGATACAGTCAATTTTCTGCATCAAGGTATTTTAGTCACCGGCCATGGCTGAAAGCAGTGATGTATTCGGTATGTTGGCCATTGAGGATAAGTTGGATGGTACCAACTACCCGTTACGGGCTTATATGATGCGACATGTGTTGGTTGCAAAAGGACTGTGGAACATTGTGCAGAGTGTCGAAAAACGTCCTATCACACCTGAAACTGTTACAACTGCATGTACTGAAGCTGATGCAGAAAGTGTCGAAGATGGTGATATTCTGCATATTCTTGTTCGTGTTGCGGTTTCTGCTGCACCTACTCAAGAGCAGATTCGCTTGGATGGCAGAGATGCCCAGGCACATGCATTGATAGCTTTGTCTGCCAAACGTGCCATTATTCCTCACATTCGCTCTTGCAGAATAGCTAAGGATGCTTGGGATACACTTACCACATTGTACCAAGCTAGGAATGAGGCTCGTGTTGCTTACCTCCGAAAACAGTTGGAGAGTGAGCACATGAATGAAGGTGATTCTATGGACAGTTTCCTAACGAAGATCAAAGACTTGAAGGAACAGTTGATTTCTGCTGATGAGGTTATACCAGATAGCTCACTTGCGCAGACCGTTCTAAATGGTCTTCCTGATTCATATCAGAGTTTTGCTTCTACTCTTCGGTTGATGATGAAAGGCAATCCGAATGCCTTATCATTTGAGGAGTTAGTCTCTCTTCTGTTGCAGGAAGATCAGTCCAGGCAGAACACGTCCATTATGCGAGTGGCAAATCAAGCTTTCTTGGCTAGTCAAAAGGGCAAAGAAAAATGGAGCTCTTCAACTAGTAAGCAAAAATCTGCTTATTCTGCATATTCAAAGAAGGAAGATAAAGATGAGAAGAAATCAGAAAAGAAGAAATGGTTTCGTAAGTACTGTAAAGGGAATGATCATATCATAAAGAACTGTCCAAAACTTGCTACTAAAGAGGCAAAGAAGAAAGAGGCTGGAATGGTTGTTGCAGAGGCCTCTACACCAAAAACAAAGTCTGCTAATCTTGTGCAGGAAGAAGAATGGGCGTTTTCTTCTGTCTGCAGTTTTGACCAATCTTATCATGAGGAGTGCATGTCTGCAGTAGACTCAGATGTTTGGTATTTTGACAGTGGGGCTACCAAACATATTACCTCGCAGCGCAGTTTGTTCTCTTCACTCGAGCCTGCCCCTACAGGGAATACTGTTACATGTGCCAACAACTCCTCTTATCCTGTTATGGGAGTTAGTAAAATCATTTTGACTACTGTTGATGGTAGTTCTTTCACTTTGTCAGATGCTTTATTTGTGTCAGGGATCAAGAAGAACCTGTTATCAGTTTCTGCATTAGCCAAGAGTGGCTTGGTTGTGAAATTTGTTGATGACAGGTGTACAGTTCATGATCTCTCAAATGGCGATGTGATTATTGCTTTTGGCATTTTATGTCGTGGGTTGTATAAGCTCATAGACTATGAAAGATCTGTAAATGATTTGGCATGTGCAGTAAATGATTCTCACGCTATGTCAGATGCAAAGCTTTGGCATGCACGCTTTGGTCATCTGAATTTTGCTAGTTTGCTACGCCTGCAGAAATCTGAAATGGTGTTCTCTTTGCCCAAACTTGAGGCACCTGGAAAACATGTTTGTGAATGCTGTATTTTGGGCAAAATCCAACGTTCGTCCTTTCCAAAAGATGGTTCAGTTCGGGCTACTCAGAAATTGAAGCTTTTACATAGTGATGTTTGCGAGGTGTATGGTCAAGAGTCAGGCTTTACCACATAGTGTCTGGCTTGAGGCTGTCATGTGTGCAACATATGTACTGAACAAGTGTCCCACTAAAGCGCTGGAGTCTATCACTCCATATGAGGCTTGGCATGATCGCAAGCCATATGTTGCTCATCTGCGTGTTTTTGGTTGTTTGGCATATGCACTAGTGCCTGAACAACATCGCACAAAATTGGATGATAAAGTAGTAAAATGTATTTTTGTCGGGTACAGTTCTGAAAGTAAAGGCTATCGTCAGTATCATCCACAAACTAAAGAATTCTAGTTAGCCGTGATGTTGTTTTTGTGGAAGATGCTATTCAGCCATTGCTTTCATGTACTAAAGAGACATCTGTTAGCTCCAAAGACATGTATGATACTTTGCTACCTCTTTTCACAGATGGACAATCTAGTGCTAGTCCTAATGAGGCAACTTCTCAGCCTTTGCAAGTTTCATGTGATGATGCAGATCATTCCATTTCTGATGCAGATTTACATGATGCAGTTATTGATGAGAGAGCTGATATTGAGCAAGCAAGAACTATGCCAAGATGGCTGGTGCAGACCTTGCGTGACAACAAATTAGAGCGTGACACCAAATTAGATGCACCTCTGTCATATCGTACTCGATCAGGCTCTCATAGTGCCTCTTTTGCATCAGATTGCTATGCTATGGCCGCATCTAGTCTCTGTGACGAGACTGAGCCTGTTTCGTTTGATGAAGCACAAAATTCAAAAAATTGGATGGCTTCTATGCAATCTGAATATGATGCTATAATGAAGAATGGTACTTGGTCCTTATGTGACTTGCCTCACGGTAAGAAGGCAATTGGCACTAAGTGGGTATACAAGCTGAAGCATAAACTTGATGGTACAGTTGACATGTATAAGGCTAGGCTTGTTGCAAAGGGTCATGCACAGGAAAGAGGCATTGATTTTGATGAGACCTTTGCATCTACATGCTGTATGACTACTGTTCGAAGCATCTGTGCACTTGAAGCTCATCATGGTTGGAATGTACATCAGTTGGACATTAAAACTACATTTCTGAATGGTGTCTTGCATGAAGAAGTGTATGTTTTTTAGTCCTGTAGCTTTGTGTAGAAAGGGCATGGGAACCAAGTGTGCAAGTTAAAGAAGGCATTATATGGTTTAAAGCAAACACCACATGCTTGGTATGAAAAGATACATGCCTATCTGATTGCACATGGTTTTGAGAACAGTCCAACTGAAAGCACCTTATATGTTAAGCGTGCTAATGATGTACTTCTGATCATTGTGGTTTATGTTGATGACATGCTCCTCACAAGTCCTCATGAGAGGCATATTGATGATTTTAAGGCTGATTTGCATGCCTCATTTGAAATGTCTGATTTGGGGCATTTGCATCATTATCTGGGCATTCAGTTTATGCACGTTGATGGTGAAATGGCTTTGTGTCAAACGAAATATATTGACACATTATTACAGCGTTTTGGCCTTGAAGACTGTAAGCCTATTGCCACTCCTATGGAGACAAGTTTACGATTGAGTCTTCATGATGTTGGAGATGCATTTGATGTCGTTCTCTATAGCAGGCTGTTGGATGCTTGATTTACTTATACATTACTCGGCCAGATATTCAGTTTGCTGTCTCACAGATGAGCAGGTTTATGCATTGCCCAGGAGTCAAGCATTGGCAGGCCGTTAAGCGTATCTTTCGCTACTTGAGTGGTACTCGGCTACTTGGGTTGTTTTATCCCAAGGGGGGATCACTACCGCCAGATTTGCATGCTTTTTCTGACTCTGATTGGGCTGGTTGCTATGACACTCATGTGTCCGCTAGTGGCTTTTGGTTCATGCTTATATCTTGGTTGAGCAAGAAGCAGCCTACTGTGGCCACTTCCAGTTGGGGCCACTTCCAGTTGTGAGGCTGAGTATAGGGCAGCTTTCACGGCTACTGTTGAGTGTGTGTGGCTCAGACACCTTATGGCTGATTTGGGTGTTGGTCAGTCTTCTGCCACCACCATCTTCACTATCTTCACTGACAGTCAGAGCGCATTGGCAGTTGCGAGGAACCCTGTGTTCCATGCTCGCACTAAGCACATTGAGGTGCATTATCATTATGTCAGGGAGAGGTTCTCTAATGGGGAGATCAGCTTGGCATATGTGCCCACGCAGGGGAACATTGCAGACCTTTTCATGAAGGCTCTGCCTAGGGAGAAGTTTGAAGCTTTCCGCAAAGCTTTGGGCTTACTTCCTTTTGTGGAGTGATTTTCACATAGCTTGGCACTTCCTTATACATGAGTGCCAACTACTTGTTCACCGCATCACTCCCAGGGGGGATTTGTTGATATATTTAGGTAGTGATGTGTGTCAACACTCTAGGACCGCCGGGGCACTTTTTTCCTTCTTTAGGAGGTTTTTTTTCCCCGGCTTGTATATACACCTATTGCCCTAATGGGCTACTTATCTTTGTACATTCTCTAGTAATACATTTAGTATTGTGTGTTGTGCTCCAAGCTTCTTCTTCTTTCTTGTGTTGCTCGCCTGCTTCCGCAGACGTCTATCTCCAACATCAATGCATGTTCTTGGGTTCTCTCTGGAGCTTTCGTGCTCTGTCCTTGACTTTGTATTACATTTGTTGCATGTATTGCACGCCTTGCTCTTTTATAGCAATACTTGAACCAAATATTTTGTTCGGTGTTGGTTTGAGGCAGTTATATGCTTGGCAACAGTGGTTGCCATTCTTTATAAAGTGAGATATCTGGTCCAAGTATTTAAATTTTCCATCACCTTGGTCCTCTCAAGATAGTTCGTTTGTAATCTAAAAAAGCATGTAAATCTAATGATTTTGATCTCTCCCCCCTTATATAAAACAATCTAAGCTGCAAGATACCACTCTAATAACAAAATATGCTCTTAACGACATTGACACCTTGGCTATGCATAAACCCACTCATATGATGGACAGCAGACTGAATGACATGCCATCTAATGCATACATAAATCAACTAAACCACAAGTTGTTAGCATAGAACAATATAAATGCATCTCAAACATCATATAGATTCAATCTTCAACCTATCTTCATGGGAGTGGCAGAGGGCTTAGAGTTCTCAACACTGAAACACTGCAACAACATATCAATATTCTTTGTTGACACAAAGTAATATTCTTTGTTGACACAAAGTAATATTCTTTGTTGACACAAAGTAATCCTTCTTCTTCCTCTTTTTCCTCCTCATCTCCCTCCCTCTTCCTCCTCTTCTCCCTCCTCTTCCCCATCCTCCTCCCCCTCCTCTTGCTCCCCCTACGATGGTGATAACCCTAAGAATACCCCATACATATGATGGCATGCTGGTACAATAATCAGCTGGTGTCCTAAATTCTCCCACAAGGCTGTTTATATGGACTTAGAGGCTCTATTCTATAGGAAAAGACAATATTAAAGTCATCCTAAAAGTAAGACAGCCAAATGAGAGAGGTATTTTAATAAATGATAGTTGGTTCAGATAATGCGGTGAGAGCCATATAAGGGTGCCATATCTTAAGGGCATGAACAAACCCTAAAAGTTCCTTCTCTTGTGTGGAGTACATGGTCTATACGTTGGAGAGCTTAACGCTCTCAAATGTTACATGCCAGCATAGTATGCCCCAACCAAGATTTTTTCCATAATATAAAAATCGTTTAAATCGTTGGACGATTTAAATCGTTGCCCACAATTTTTATTCGTTTGGGAATGATTTTTCTTTTTGAAGTTAGACCTAAACTGTAAACATAAACCGTTGAGGACGGTTTTTTCGAAACGCGTGCCTTCAGCCTTCTATCGATTCCCGACGTGATATCTCTACAGCTTGCTGTGTGTGTGTGTGAGAGAGAGAGAGAGAGAGAGAGAGAGAGAGAGAGAGAGAGAAGGGAAGAGGGGGGAGGGGGGGGGGACTTCAGCCTTGGCCCTTAGCATTGCACTTGATCAACCTTTCCACTTAGCACTATCCTTGTCACTTGAGCTTTCCAAATCCCTCTTTCCATCTCTAGTGATTAGAATTTAGATAATAGACACTATGGGTCTTACTCCTACGGATATCCAATCCCATATCAAGGTCACTGGACCTAATACATGGGAATGCAAGTATTGCCAGGGTCTATACACCGGTAGTGCATCTCGGATCAAGGGACATCTTCTTGGTTTGCGAGGTGGTGGCATTGTAAAATGTCACTCTGTGCCTCAACAAATCATAAAGGACCTGACTGTGAAGTTGCAATTGTCTCAAGGTGTTGGAAATATCCACGTGAGTGAAGACCCTCTTAGGACTTCTGAGATGCATCACATTATTGGAGAGTCTTCTACGGAGCTTCAAAAAGGGCTTGCATTGATAGTATGAGCTCTAGTGGTGCATCCCCAGATGCTAGTACTACTCCGATTCCACGAGTACGGGCACCCTCTAGTAGTGGTCCCATACATAGGAACCTACCCGAAAGTAATATCTTCATGAAGGCTAGCATGAGAGCATCTATGCAAAAACAAGTAATAGAGCAAGCTAAGACAAACATCACCAGATTGTTCATTTTATATGGCATCCCCTTCAATGTAGTCAATACCACTGCATGGAAGAGGGCAATGAGAGCTATCAGTCGCATAGGTGCTCCTTGGGAACGGCCACCTCGAAAAGTCCTACACACTACTGAGCTTACCAAACAAAAGCTTGCTCTAGAAACTGAGATGTTATCATTGCGTAGTACATGGGAGAAATATGGGTGTTCCATTCTATATGATGGATGGTCAGATATGCACAAGAGGAATGTGTAGAACATCATGGTTTCCTCTTGCAAGGGAACTATGTTTTTACGTGCCATTCCAGCACATGCTCCGGGAACTGTTGTCACATGTGAATTCATATTCTCTAATGTAAGAAAAGCCATTGAGGATGTGGGCCCACATAATGTCATTCAAGTGGTTACAGACAATGGATCCAATTGTGTGGCAATGGGTCGTATGCTAGAAGAAATGTTCCCTAGAATCATGCGGATCCCTTGTGCGAATCATAGCTTAGACCTCTTGATGGAAGATATAGGAAGCTTGCCATGGGCTGAGACTATTCTTAGCAAAGCAAAATTCATAGTGACGTTTATGACTAGTAGACCCAAAGTCCAAAACATATTTCGCTCGCATACTGACTTGGAGCTTGAGAAGCCATCAATTATACGATCTTGTTACATATTGATTGTGTTGGATAGAGTATTGAGAGTGAGGAAAGGTCTTCTTCATACAGTTGTAGCAGAGGAGTGGTACCAAATACCAGAAGCTAGAGATGGAGATCCTTTGTTTCTACGATTTTCATCACTTGTCATGGGAGATGATGCCGTACGGTCGAAGGCAGAGGTTCTTATTGCTTCCCTTCAGTCATCACAATACAGCATGGCTTTAGAGGACAGCTAGATAGGGTATGTGGGATGATGGACCGAAGGGGATGTAGTATTATATTGACAGTTGCAGAAAGAGCGTATGCAATTTCGATCCATGGAGAGGTATTTTGGACAGCAAGCTGGGAGATTGAGAGAGAACCAACTTTCCCCCGTCAGTTGGTGGGAAATATATGGTGTTGGTACTCCTCTTCTAGTAAGTTCATTTTTGAAACTTCAAACTTCAAGAATACTTATAAATTATGAATCATGATTATAATTCATGATTAAAGGCTAAAGCATTATTCTTATTTATATAAATTATCATGATTCCTCTTCATAGAGGAAATTAGCACTGCAAGTTTTTTCACAAGATTGCACTACCGGCCCCGTAGAAAGGAATTGGAGTACGTGGGCATTCTTTCACACAAAAAAAGGAACCGATTGAGTCCACAACAACTTGAGAAACTAGTGTACACAAAGTGTAATCTCAAGTTGTTGGAGAGCAAAGGAGCCCACATTGCACCCCTTCAAGTAATTGTAATTTATGTTGAAACTTCCAAGTTGATAATTGTTAGCTTAAGCCCTAAGCTCATGACTCATTGGATTTGTTATTTCAATTTGTAAATTGTAGGTCAATGTGGATTCTATTGACATTGCTAAAGTGAAAGATATCCCTCAAATCCCCGCGGAAGAGAGATATATTTTTTCCAGGCTATTTTATGAGTCTCAACAGTTTGTGAGACAAACATGAAGAAGAACAAACACAAACACATTAGGTATACAAATTACAATATACTAGAGTCTATAAGTCTATACTTTAAATTTTAAGTTTTGATGTTGTTTGATTATTTTACATATCATAATATTGAATCATTATAATTTTTTGTAACAGATCTCGATGCACTTCTACTAGCCAAAGACCTAGGAAGATGGCTTTTCGTCGAGGTGGGAGAGGACATGGAAGAAGAGGAGGCCACATCATCCGTCCACATCCAAATCCAGATTCTATTGTACCAGAGGATTGGGAGGAGAGGTCAGCGTCTTCTAGTAGTGATGATGATGATTCACTTGCTAACACACGGAGAGTCATGGATTTTTATAGTGATAGTGCATCTACCTCCTCATGGGCTAGTTCATTTAAGGAGGATGATAATATTGATGATATTCTAGATGAAGAGTTGGAGATTTGACTTCCGACGCTTGACTCTTCACATATTATTTTATTGTTCATGACTCGTGATGTATTCAGATTCTAGATTTCATATTATGCTTGGACCTTGAACGTTGTCTCTTTAAAGTTTATGTTGTGTTTGTGTGTGTAGATTTACAAGTTACAATTGTATTTATTGATGGATCATGTTTCCTATCACTTCTTTGCCTACTTAAAAGTAAATACTTATGAATCATGATGAATGTTTTACATTTGATACAATTTATGATGTGAAATCATGTGATATATCATATATTATCTTTATTCATGGAAATATCTATGTATATCTAAGGTTTTTATGAAAAGAATAAATATCTCTCTGAGTGGATAAAAACCTCGATTTTTATTTAGGGTCTGAACGATTTAAACGATTTAAATGATTAAATCTCGATTTAAATCTTGCGATTTAAATCTCTCGGTCCAACTATGCATGCCAACCATCCTAATAAAGGGTGGCTCCTATAGCTACATCCATACCTATAACCTGATGTCTCAAACACATTTTTCTGATGCGAGGTATCACGTCAACTATCATAGGGTTATTAATGTCATTCTGACCTGACCTTAGCAGGTATCAGCTTTGCGGGCTTTCTAACGTTCCTGAAGGCTGAAGACTTATGCTCATTCTTACATATTCTGTAGACTCCCTCTAAGCTCCACAAAACGCCCACCTTCAGGCCTCCGAATCGAGCCTCACATCCAACTTATCGAGGTACTACAGCTGGGTTGCTGGTTGCTGAGTCATGACTAGTGATTAATGTACACACTACACAGAGCTCTTCTTTGTAAACGCAAACCAGACTTCCTCACAAGAGGCAAAACAAACTGCTTTGTACTTTGCTTTAGTGGAAGAAGGTGCCACTATTGGTTGGTTCCTAGCTACCTGAGAAAAGATGCTTGAACCAAGTGAGAAACAATATACAAAAATTGACTTTCTAGAATCCCAATCTCCTCTCCAATTTGAAACACAAAACCCTTGAAGAGTATCACTTGTGCTTGTAGTGTACAGAATACCATAGTTATGGTTCTTGGAATGTTCCAGCAACATAAAAATTATCTAGTTAAGTGTTGCTGCTTGCACAAAAAAGTAAGACACCAAACAAGCTTTCCATACTTCTTGGCATCTACATCAGGTGTATCATCATTTGATGGAAGTTTAACATTTACCTCCATATGTGTGCTAGATGTTTTGCAATTCATCATCCTAGAAGCTTTCAGGATTTCCATTGCATACTTCTATTCACTATTGCGATATGAAAATCTCATCATCCTTTTGCCATACAACATTACCAAGGCAATACTAGAGTAGCAATACTAGAGTAGCCCAACATCTGTCATATCAAACTCATTGCTCAAGTTGGCATGAACTTGTTTGATGAAATCTACATGATCCCTCTTTGAGGTATCCATTCGAAAATGTTGATTTTATGTCCATCTCGAATATAGGGCACTTTTTATGTGCAGCAACTGCAAATACCATACAAATTGTGGACATTCAAGTTATTCGTGCAAATATCTCTTGGACGTGAGATCCTTCCACCTATGAGAATCCTTGTGCAACAAGTCGAGTTTTATACTTCTCTAAAGTAACATATACTTTAAATTTGGCTTTTCAAATCCACTTAGTACCAATTACCTCTACGCTTGAGGTCTTTTGAGCAGTTCATCTATAGTTGTGGGTTCTTTTAGTGATCCCAAAATATCCGCCATAAGAGCCATATTAACAATATGACATGACTCTTTTTGTTATTATTTAATCTTCTTTGATATGTGCAATTCATCTAAAGATAACTCTAGAACATCACCTTGAGGATTGAAATCATTGAAGAATTGTTGTGCCCACTTTGGTAGTGGATTAGATTATGTAGCAACATTAGGTTAGCTTTTTTTATGGAGGAATTCCATTATCCGATGCCCCTTCATCTTCTTCTATCTTGACCTATTTATAGGTAGGCACAAGATTAGTTATTTCTTCAATTAATGAGATAATGGATTTACCTTTGTTATCCACTACGTGTGATCATTCATCAAATATCACATCATGGATGAAAATAATCATCTTTGCCATTGGATCCGAAGGTCTATATGCCTCAAGACTCTTCACTTTATCCTAAGAAGACACAAGATTTGCTTTTTTATCCTAGATGAGTTCCTATTGATTTAGTTACATTTGCATACTAGAAACATCCAAAAATTTTGAAACGCATAACCAATGGCTTTCTACCATAGTATATTTACTGAAGTGTACTACCTAGCATGGGGTGTGTGATGTGCTTCCAATAGGAGGAAGGAGCAACGGAAGCACATGCAAGCCAACAGTTGGAAAGCACATGTAAGCTTCCCGCCTTATTTGTGATTCCCATGGAGGTAGGGAACAACAATTGGCACCCTTCATCACCATCTCTGCAGGCACTATGGCTAGAATTTCCCCTCCTCGTGCAAGAGAGGAGGGATGGACCACATGGCTTTTCATAATGATGATGAGTAGGGAAAAATGGATGCCTGTGTGGAAACATTCAATCCGTGATTGGAAGAGAGAAGAAATTGCATCACCTTGAGGCAATGGGGTGCACTGCTGATTTTATGTCCATGAGTCATGCCCAGAGGGAAACCCATCATGAGCCACCTATATGATGCACCTACTGGCCTAAGGAAATCACATGTGCACTCAGAAATGAAGGGGCTGGTCGGGAAAAGATGAAAGGAAAGGGGTGGACAGCCACGATATCTCCTAGTTTCCCCCTCTTTGCACCCCAAACCCAGCATTTTCCTACCACCACCTCCGCGTTTGAATGGTTGTAATTCATACATAGGGAGAATAGAAGCAGCCTTCTCCCTTGGGCAGCAAACCATCCTTAGGGCAGTTGTATTAGATGGGCAGTAGCCTTTCTTTCCTTGTGCAGGCAATTACTTGGGCAGCAAGGCAACTACTTGGGCATCAAGGCAGTTACTTGGGCATCAAGGCATTTACTTGTGCACCAAGGCAATTACTTGAGCATCAAGGCAATTACTTGAGCTGCAAGGTCATGGGTTCAATAAAATCTGCCACATGGAATGCATTTAGTGGACCAGCCTCATTAAATTGAGCACACGCATTCTCCTCCATACATTCCATATAAAGCAAATTAGACGAGTGGTTTTTGTGTATTTCCACTCTTCTTATCTGCTTTGTCTCTTGCAATAATGGTAGATCCACTACCTTCTCCATTTGCCTTTCTCCTAATCTCTTCATTAGAAAGAGTTAGGCTTATCATCTGAAGCACAAAATTCTGAGTTCTACAATTCTAAAAGAGTATCTGTAATTAGAGCAATGTACTCAACAGCACTCTTAGACTCATCAAGCTACACCTGCCACACGCAGGTGGTCTACATACGAGAATCACTGGACTCAATCATCATGGTGAAGCGGAAGAAGAAGTCAAAAACCTCAATTGTGTTCATGGTTATACAATAACATACATCATTGATGGAAACCCAGAGTTGAACAGAAAGCATATTCGATTTTCATCGAAAAGCAAATGTTTAATAATGAGTTCTGTGAGATCAAATCTTCACTAGATTCCTGTGAAAACTTTGCAAATGATTACAAACAGTCAGAAGCAACAAATACATGGGCTTCTGAAGTAAAGGTTATAAACACCACAAAACTAGGCTGTGAACCATACAGACGGAACCAAAAGGCACCTAGCCATAATCCATATCCCACATTTGAGTGGATTCATTTCCATGCAGACTCCATTATGCTCAAAACACACATATTACTCCATACTAGAATGAAATATGTAAGATGCATTTGAAGTAACTGGTTAAAGTGCAGGGCAGACTCGCAGAATAGTTCAAATAAGAATTTATTTCATTCTGTGGAATTTTACAGAATATGCAATTAGATTGTTACCTATATTGTGTATCCAGAAAACATGGATTTAAGCCACATTGCTGTAACTGTTGATATAGGCTAAAGTCCAAACCTGCCTGCAAGCAAAACAAATTGCAGTTCTGAGAATAAAAGAACTGAGAATATTTGCATGCTCATGTAAATCCCAGGTCCATTGCATACTCTACATTAATAAAAAGCCATGAACGTAAGCACATAGTCTTTTTTCTATGTTGGAGAGGAGATATGCTATTTAATTTATCATAATATCATAAAAGGTTATTCAAGCAAGAGAGAGAGAGCAGAGAAACTATTTTTAAAAAAAGCTACTTGTTGATGGAAGACAAGTACATGCCACTGCCAACACAGTTCCTTCACAATATCTGATGCAAAGACTCTTCCCCAGAAAGCACAACTCAGGATCAAATCAATATGCATGAATATATTAAAAGATTGAGGAAAGAAGGGAAAGGGACAAATAGAAAAACTACATCATTTTGTGGTATACACGTAAGACAATACATGTACATCATTGCAAACAAAGTTCATTTTACTGAATCAAGTCGAGAATACTGAATCTATTGAAAGAATACTGAATCTGAGCTAGAGAAAGGGAAAAATGGAAATTCAGGACTACTTCCTCAGGCCAATCCAGGATTACTTCCTCAACTAGGGAGGAAAAGCAACACATATGCTTTCCTCATTAACATACATAAATAAATACAACAACACATATATAACACTACCAATACAGCTTCATTATAATATTTTATAAAAAGCCTCTTTCCACACAAAGAACAACTCAGAATTTCTTCCACATCTGTGAAGAAGCATAACAACAGATGTTCAGCTAATTCTTGCATACCTACATAGCTTTCAACAATAGTGTTGGTTTTTAGGCCTGCAATTAATATAGAGACAGAGAAAATAGAGAAAAGATGCAGAATAGAAAAGACATGGGAGAGAGAAAGGAGCCAAGCTCCAAATTTATTCCATACATTACAAATATAAAGTACATGAAGTTACAAGATAGCATGAAGAATATGCTCGAAGAATCAGATGTTCATAACTCCACAATCTCCATAGCTTGAAGATAACCTCCTCCAATAAAAGAAAGTTCTTAGGCTGCTGCACACCAAAGTCACATGGGGACGCGTCCCCGGGCCCTAGGGACGCCGGGATGCCGTCCCCAAGATGGATGGGCAAGGGACGGGCAGCCGGGACGGCAGCCGTCCCCCCAAGCCACTCTGTAACAGCGATCAGTCCCCGGGACGCGTCCCCGGGACGTTTTTATGTGACAGTCCAGATCCGGGACGGGATGGGACGGAACGGAGACATTTTGGACTTTGAAAATCAGTTTTTTTTTTTTCCTGATTCTTTTAGGCTAGTTTTGGTGCTTCCTTAATGGCTTCTAAAGCCTCCTTTTAGCCCCACACACAAGCATAAGTAGAGCCATTTCAGCCTATGAAGCTCACAAGTCCACTAGGAGCTTTCATTGCAAGCATCCTATGGGCATGAGGGCATTGCAAGCATCCTCTCAACCCTTTGTTCACTCTTGTCTTTTCTCCTCTCCTGATAGTATTATCTTCCTATATGGCTTTTTTACTGTGAACAAGTGGATCCAACAACAAGAGGAGGCATGCTACAAGCGAATGGGCATGCTAGGAAGAGGTGGACTCTTTTGTATCCGTCGAAGAAGAAGGTAGAGTAAGGGCCATGGAGTTGCAAGCTATGTGGCTACAAAAGAATCAATGCTGCAAACATCTTTTTGTTCTCATAATTTAACATCTTCTTTATGTGATGATGATGATTTATCCACACTATTTGGCATGGTACATCATACAATACATATGACTTGTCTTTGAGTAACTCTGAATGTTCAAACTTCAACCATCAACGTGCTTCGTACATGTTCAGTGTTTATATGTAGCGTTTCCTCAATCACAATCTATCCCCAATCACAATCTTTCGATTACTCAGAAATAACAGTGGAGAAGAACGCAGAGATTGCATAAGGTAAAAGAAAATCTGATGCGGAAGAGTAGAACAAATATGATGCAGAGAAGGAAGAATTCTGATATTATAGATGTGAATCAATGGTTACAATAGCTTTGGACAATAGCTTCTTGACGAAGCCTCTACCTCTCGACCACCCCCGAGCTATCACAATCGCATTCTCACTCTCACTCTCACTCTCACTCTCACTCTCACTCTCACTCTCACTCTCACTCTCACTCTCACTCTCACTCTCACTCTCACTCTCACTCTCACTCTCACTCTCACTCTCACTCTCACTCTCACTCTCACTCTCACTCTCACTCTCACTCTCACTCTCACTCTCACTCTCACTCTCACTCTCACTCTCACTCTCACTCTCACTCTCACTCTCACTCTCACTCTCACTCTCAATCTCAATCTCAATCTCAATCACACTCTCAATCACAAAGTAATTCTCAGATTTCTGTGTGTCCTCCGTATTGATGCGCAGGTCTTCTTATCTTTTTTCCGTTTGATCACAGCCGTGCTCCCCAAAGAAGTGTGCGATCCACCAAATTTAGAAAAAGTTGAGTTTCTCCGAAACTTTCGCAAAAAGCCATGCGATCGTAGTGTACTTCCTTTCTTTAGCATACCTGTCAAAAATAGCAGAAAACACCAAGAAGACATATCCGAAAACATACATAATTAGACATGGTGACACGTGAGCATGAGAATCACGGATTCGAATAGAATTAGACAAGCCCTCTAAGTGTTGGAAAAAACGGCACTTTTCAAAGCCCTGTAACTCAAAAACAATGAAGAATTAGGTTAAGCTTGTGAGAGACACTTTTATTCAATTTTTCGATCTGCACAATAGTGTTAGAGACGTCCGAGGTCCAAATCCACCTCCAAATGCCACTTTTGAGCCCTGCAAGGTTTAAAATTCTAGAGAGAGAGTAAAATCAAGGCATTTTCTTACAATGAACTAAACGTAGGACCCTGAACGAGGTACTTAGAACATGATTCACAAAAATCTTACACAGGCACTTTTATTCTCTTATACTTGCTCTACCTTTCCCTCATACAGAGTTTTCCTTAATTCTTTCATCTTCACCTTCAAAATCCCACTAGAAAACATGATGCAATTAAGGTCTAGAGAGAGAATATGAAATTTGTCAACCCAAAATTTTTCCTACATGCATAAAATGAGGTAATTATTCTTTCTAAGCATTATCCCCACAATGAAATTCAGAAAGTTCAAAATGAATTATTTCATTAGAAAAGAGGCCTATTACATTATACTTAAAGGATACCTTTTTTTCCAAGGTTTTCTTCTTATGGTCATTTCAGATGGTAACAGGTTCATTGTACATTACTTTTATTTTATCATTTTGCAAAAAGCTTCATTTTTTTAGTGCCGTCCCGGGGACGCGTCATCGAGACACCCAAGGCTCCGTCCCCGTCCCGGGGACACCACCGTTCCCGGGACCCGTCCCCGTCCCCTGGTGACTTTGCTGCACACCTTGTTGAAGATGAAAGAGCACAACTCCACCTCTACAAGTGAAAGAGAGTTATCCTCTATGCCCATAATAAGCTCCTCCTTGAGTGACGATTTTGTATGTTCTACTCTTTGTTCATTTATAGATTTCTAATGCCAAGCGATCTGCCACAAAAGAGCTTGATAAAAGCTAGTTTCCGAATATTTTTTGGCGCACATATAATTTAGGACTTTCGGCTCTTCAAATAGCTTTATGAAAAACTATTGTTGGCTTTTCATTGCTTATATCCTAGCCATAGGATCAAAAAACCCAGATATTGGCACATGTCGATTATTTGCTTGTCAATTATAACTGCCTTTCATAAAAAACTAAAAATTAGGGTTCAAATTATGAGGTAAACATGTTGAGTGTTATATATCATTGGTAAGCTCTTGGAGAGCACTTTTTACGATTATGACATAAAAATTTCTGCCACCTATTGACCATTTTTTACCATTTCGTTGACCAGCTTTGACCACGGTTTGACCTTCACAATTTGATATGTGTTAACCTACACGTGAGGCCCCTAGCAGAAGGTTGCCCCAATATCATACATTTCTCACAATCCCTCCTAACTTGACATTAGGGCAATATGCCATGTAAGTATATTGTTAATTATTATTTATTTAGGTAAGTTAGGTACTTCAGTTTTTCACAGATTATGCCAAGTATGCACACACACAAGGACCTTGAACATGAAAAGTTGTCCCCCAACACACATCACAAAAGGAACTCAGACATCCCATACTCTTCTCAACCAAGTACTATTTGGAAGGATAGAGACAACAAAGAGATGTCAGGTAATGAATAGAATGTAGACTCAAACTCAACTATCAAGGTTGACCAATCCTACCAAGTTGAAGTCATGTGCTCTCATCTACACCTATCAAACAAACACACAGATATACAAGTTCTGAAATGTCCACCATAAGGTTCCGAGCGTAGATAAATTACCCCTCCTTGATCATATATCTCCGATTCCAACATAACCTTCACATTGAAGTTATATGCTCTCATCTACACCTATCAAACAAACACACACATATACAAGTTCTAAAGACTAAGCTCGCTGGCGTGCGATCCGAAGCCTCCCCCCTACCATCTGTTGTGCTGCCCCAAATCCCCCCTCCCCGATCTTTCCCACGCTCCTCCCCCCCCCCGACTCCACACACCCCCTCCCCCACCTTCCCTCGGCCTTCTCTTCCTCTTCGCCTCCTTCTAGCCCTTGCCCCTCCCCCGCCTCCCCTCTCCTCTTCCCCCCCTCTCCTTTCACTTGGCGCATCGACCGAAATCAGGAGGGAAAAAGATAAAAGTAGAAGAAGGAAGACAGACGAGGAAGAAGAAGAAGGTTTGAGATGTTAGAAGAAGAAGAGGGTTTTAGCTCAGCTCAAAGCAAGTGGAGTTTTTGCTTTTTTCTTGGCCTCCTCCGATCCCTCCTTCCTTGCATGTGTCAGACACGGATGGACACAGAATCCACCCCTCATAGGGTCTCGTCTAAAGCCCTCTCGACTGACACCACTCCGTTGCCCATCTCAATCTCCCTTACCGATGAGGGTAGAGGGAGCGCGGCATCTGAAGTTGAATGACTTCAAGCTTCATCAGTGGTTTGCAAAATCATCGGTCTTCAACTCTTCGTCTCAGTCGTGGCGAGCTCAAGGACCTTCTTCAGAGAAGCTTGCTTGCTGAGGTTGGCAAGCTTGTTAGTATCCAGCCTCTCGGTCGAAGCTTTTACCACATGGTGCTTGGATCGCCAAAGGCGGCCACCCGGATGATCGCACTTCACCTATTACGGTTCGGGCGGGCCGTGCCTACGTCTTCCCTTGGACACATGGCTTTGACCCTTCGGCAACCTCTTCCTCGGCCTACCTTCCCGGGGAAGCATAGGGGTTTCCGGTGAGAGCTTGTTTCATCGGCCTTCGACGTGAGTACCTCCCCTTGTTGCCACCAATTGGCGGGTCTCTTGGCACCTTCTTGGAGGTACCCTAGAGGGCGGCCTCGGTTGTGGCCAAGACGACGGGCATTCCCTCGATGAGGATTCTCATCTCCAACCCCACCAAGCTTCCGAAGGAGATTGAGCTTCCTTCACTGTAAGGTGGATGGTTGATTCAAAAGGTCAAGTATTCGGGCCTTCTGAATCAGTGTTTTGCCTATCAAAGGAGTGCCCCTCACAGTTCTGGAAGCGGACTAGGCAACCTTCGGGCAAGTGGCGCATTCTCATGCACAAGAGTCCCCCCCTTCCTTCGGCTTCCTCTAGCCCCTCGTCGGTTGGGGTTGGGAGTGGGTCTCCTCCGCCTTCTCGTGATCCAACGGCCACGGCTACCCCTCCCTCACAGGGCACAGGTTGGAAGCAGCCTAGGCGTCGACAACAGTTTGGTCAGCCTAGAGCATTTTGTTCCCACTAGAAACTGTTTCAGAGATCTCTAGGAGGACTGTCCCATGGACCCTAGCGTGGTTCCGATGCCTCCGACTTGTGATACTGCTTCGGTGCCCCTTGCAGGGCCTTCGACTTCGATTCTTGCCCCTCATGTATCCTCTCGTCGGTTGTCCACTTCTCCTCGACCTATTAGGCCACTCGGTTCTTCGTCTCCTGGCCCTAGATGGTCCCTCGACAATGACTTCCCGGTGAGTCTGGAGATCCACGAGGGCCAATCTCCCCCTCGCCTTCCTTTCTCGCTAGGTATGTCTCCCTAGATGGTTATTCCTCCAGGCTTGGTGAGCTTCAACTACCATCCGCAGGCGGAGCGCTTTGGTCCCTCGACAGTGGCGTTTTCGTTTTCCCTTTGTGCGGCCTCGCAACCTTATTGGTATCTTGGGGAGGCAAGACATTTTGTTCGAGCACAAGTCATTGAGTTCTCCCACCACCTTGGGGAGCTGGATCTCACTGACTTGTTTATCAGGGCAAGGGACTCTGCTCAGTTTCTCTTCATTCATGGTGTTAAGGAGAGCCAGTTTATTCTATATGTGATTGCAGACTCTCTGACTATACCTCGCTATATGTATATCCATGAGGAGGATCTTGGCTAGGAGCAGGAACAGGTGAGTCCACACGGCTCAATTTGTGTAGGGTGTTATCGACGCAGTTGGCTGCCTATTGAGGACCTTTGGACTCGGATTACTTCCCATCCAAACTAGCTTCAAAGTTGGCATGTGTCGCAGCTGTTAGAGCATCTTGGTTTGCCCCATCACCATGAGGGTCCCTTCATGGAATGTTCAGGGGTTGGGTGGGCCTCAAATTTTGTGCTACAGGGCTCTTTTTCATCAAGAGCTCCGCGAGTGCTTGGTTGGCTGGTCCATCATTTGTCCTTGGGTCGTACATGGCAGTGTAGACAGCTTTCGTAGTGGCATAGGGAGGTCTATTGGTCTGCTAGGTATGCAGAGATCCTATGGTGTTGCGAATTCCTGAGCAAGTCCAGCTTGATGGGAGTCTATCTAACCAGATTGAGATGATTTGGTCCGAGCTGTCTTGGGATGAGGGATCTCGGGCTCAGTCCCTTGAGACTAGGCTCGAACACATTAGCTTGTTTCTGCATGAGGAGTGCACAGAGCAACTGGCTGGTACTTGGGAGAGGAAGTGATGCCTACACAAGAGTATTGCCTCCCTCGAGAGACTCTTGGAGCGTCTCCCTGACTTCGAGTGCAAGCTTGCAGCTCACTCAAGCACACTACGAGCTTCGAGACATTGAGGATAGGCAATCCGAATTCTTCCATCACAAGGAGACCTCGCATTGGACCCAGGTTGGTGATCGTATATCCGGGGAGCTTTTTTCCGTGATCAAGCCGCGGCACACACGTCGTAACCCCTTGGCTCCCACTCTGTTACTTTTCTTTGCAGAGGCCATGAGGGCTTTCTTGATTGCTCAAAACATAGGTAGCTAGGTAGCTAGCTAGCTAGCTAGGTAGATAGTTAGGTAGCTAGATAGCTAGGTAGCTAGCTAGCTAGGTGGGCCATTGAGCTAGTAGATCGGTAGGTCGAGGCTCGGTTGGCCAATAGGTGGGTTCCTAGGTCGATAGGTGGGTCGCTAGATCAGTAGGTAGGTCGGTAGGTGGGTGGGTAGGTGGGTGGGTAGGTAGGTGGGCAACTAGGAAGCCACATAGCCAGGTAGGTAGCTAGGTAGGTAGCTAGCTAGCTAGCTAGCTAGCTCGGTAGCTAGCTAGCTAACTAGGTAGGCAAGTAGCTAGCTAGCTAACTAGGTAGGCAAGTAGCTAGCTAGCTAGCTAGCTAGCTAGGTAGGTAGGTAGGTAGGCAGGCAGCTAGGTAGCTAGTTAGCTAGCTAGGTAGCTAGGTTGCTAGGTAGCTATGTAGGTAGCTAACTAGCTAGCTAGCTAGGTAGCTTTGATATCTAACTAGATACCTAACTAGCTAGGTAGCTAGCTAATTCGTTAGGTAGGTAGCTAGGTGTCTAGCTTCGCAGCTAGCTAGGTAGCTAGCTAGGTAGCTAGATAGGTAGCTAGCTAGGTAGGTTGGTAACTAGGTAGCTAGGTAGATAGGTAGGTAGGTAGGTAGGTGGGTGGGTGGGTGGGTGGGTGGGTGGGTGGAAGGGAGGGAGGGAGGGAGGGAGGGAGGAAGGAAGAAAGGGAGGGAGGGAGGCAAGGAAGAAGGCAAAGGCAAGGAGGCAGGCAGGGAGGCAGGGAGGCAGGCAGATAGATAGATAGATAGATAGATAGATAGATAGATAGATAGATAGATAGATAGATAGATAGATAGATAGATAGATAGATAGAAAGATAGATAAATAGATACAAAGATAGACAGACAGATAGATAGATAGATAGACAGATAGACAGACAGATAGATAGATAGATAGATAGATAGATAGATACATAGATAGATAGATAGATAGATAGATAGATAGATAGATAGATAGATAGATAGATAGATAGACAGATAGACAGATAGACAGACAGATACATAGATAGATAGATAGATACATAGACAGACAGACAGACAGATAGATAGATAGATAGATAGATAGATAGATAGATAGATAGATAGATAGAT
>CM035419.1:88081871-88084371 GCA_020310875.1 Ceratopteris richardii
TAGCTTTGACTTTACAGAGTACCCAACGTATTTTATCCTTGATGGGAACATTTATGCCCAATGGATACCCAAGATGACGAAAAACAGTACCTGTATCAACTTTAGGACCATACCAAGGAAGGGATTCAAAGTGCCGCGCAGAAATGTTGATAAGAACCGATTTCCCCATATTAATGCAAAGAGAAGAAGCCTCTGAAAAGGGTTCCAAACAAGCAAGAATATTCTGAACATTCTCTATCTCTGCTTTTGCAAAAATGAAACTGTCATCTGCGAACCAAACTCCAACATGAGAATTCCCAAACATTGAAATGCCATGAATAATATTCGAGTTCAATTTAGCTTCCAACAAATAAAACATTGGTGTGGAAGCTAATGCATAAAAAAGAGGACTCAAAGGAGATCCCTGACGCACAGAGCGCTCAATAACGAAGGGCGCAGAAAGCCTTCCATTGATCTCCACATGCGATACACTGTCTTGCCCCAAAATGTAAATCAAACGACAAAACTTAAGGCTGAAACCAAGCTTCCTAAGCACCACCGCAATGAAATCCGAGCGTATACGATCGAAAGCTTTCTCAAAGTCAATCTGCATACCAACCACTTCTTGATTCGAGGAAGCAGCATGCTCCATCATCATTTGAGTAAAAAGAATATTATCATAGATCGATCTTTTGTGAACGAACCTAATCTGCGAGGGATGAACGACAGTATGGATGATCGGTTTGAGCCTCATAGCAAAAATTTTAGTAAATATTTTATAGATAATATTCATCATTGTAATGGGTCTCCAATCCCCAATCTTTCTGGGTATCTCCACCTTGGGAATAAGCTTAATTTTCCCCTGCTTAAACAAAAAAAGCATCTTTTGACTACTCCATATCTCATTACATGCTTCCAAGATTAAAGTTTTAAGAGAAGACCAAAAGGCCAAGACAAACTCCTTAGTGCATCCAACCCTGGTGCTTTTCCATTCTTAAGAGACTGAAGAGCCATGAGAACTTCTTCTTCAGTTATTGACTTTTCACAATTATCAACCGTTCGCGAATCAATGATTTGTGGTGTATAGGCAAGATGCAAAATTTGGCCATTAAGCTCAAGCGAAGAGATGGCACTGTTTGCACGTTTAGCACGCAGAAAGTCAAAAAAACATTTTGAATTAGCGTGAAACCTGGCTCGAACTTTAGAAGACTGAATAACATTGTTCTCTATTAAGTGCAAGCATCTGTACGCATCACACAACTGAGCATGATCCCTCTCCGAGAGCAATTGTCCAGAATCCACCTTCTCAGTCATTAAGAGAATGAGATCTTCAGCTTCCCCTTTCGCCGCCCTTAATGTGTTAGCGAAATATTTACCACAATCTCTAATCACATCTTGCATGCCCGCCACCAGGAATTCCCATTTCATACATGGCAAAGCCTTTAATGAGAGTACTCTGAGAATCAATTTCTCAACACTAGCTTTAAACATAGAAGTTTGTAACCAAGCAATATTCACCCTCAAAGGAATTCTATGAAACTTATCTGGTATGCAAGAGTTCCATTCTACTGCGGAAAGGGACACCAAAAGTGGGTTGTGATCAGAAAGCAAAACCGTAGCATCAACCCACATTGTGGACACAGCATTCAATAAAGAAGTATGAGAGTAATCGCATCTATCTAATCTGCTCATAGCTTTCCTATGCGATCTAGAATGAAACGTATAACGAATTGTGTGACCACCAATCTTTGCAATTCAAAAAATCCAAGACTTCTCTCCAAATAGAGTTCTCATGTGAAGAAATAAGCGAAGCAGGAGTCGTGCAGTCCATGTCCGCGTCTACCATAATAAAATCACCACACACAAGAATACGAGCATCTGTCCATACTTAAAGTACTGCACAAGAATGAATAGCGCATGGCAAATTCTCCCAAGTTCTGACCCTTTCCATTGGAGAGTTAGGAGCATACACATAATACACACATAATACAGATATATGATATACCCTGCAACGTAAGATGAAGAATAAGGAATCTACCTTGCGAGTCGTCAAACAATACCTAAAAAGGAATATCTTTCCTAACAATGAAAAGACATCCAGAATATTTATTCTTGATCCCATTATAACACAAGTGAAAATCTCTTGTATCAATACGCATTCCAGCATGATCATGCTTTTTATGTTCTTGAACTGCCACCAAATCAAGCTGATGCCTAATAATCCATCTCCACAATCTTGTCCACTTCCAGTACTGCCCTAGCCCCTGAATATTCCACGTTGCTAATTTCATGAGACCGGGGGATCAGCATGAAAGGAGTCCATTTGAGCCAATGCTGGAGCTAAATCCTGCAAAACAATGTCCATATTCTCGTAATACTCTGCTATATGATCATCGGAATGCGGCGCCAAGCTAGCTTCATCGGCACGAAAAGCTGAGTATCCAGATTGGAACTTACTTCGTTTACCCCGAAGCAAAGTTTTTTATAAGAAACCGGAGTAAACCCATCATCATCAACAAGT